>OW052046.1:19088733-19275215 GCA_932526495.1 Bombylius major | reverse complement strand
CCTACTTGTAAGCAATCGCTACAACTATAGCTCGAAAAAGACATAAATTATCTTTGTTTTTTATTGTAACAATACCTTTTCGTTTTGCACATTCTTCCTCATAAGTAATGTATTTATTTTGTCTACCTTTTCCTAGTGGTAAACGTACAGATGTTACTTGTATCAAAAAAGATAGAAAATTAATTATATTAATAAGAATAAAATTATAAATAGGTATGTACTAAAGAAATGTAAATAAGATTTAGAGCCAGAATTTATCCAGCTCTTTGTCACATACAATACAGTGACTAACCCATGGGTTATCTCCTTCGTATAATTCCAAAACGTCCTGCTGCATCACATCATCTTCGATTCTGCAAATATTGCATCTGACAGCAGGATACATCCAATTGTCTAGACGGTTGGTTTTTAATCTCATCCGCGTTTCAACGAAATCCTTCTTGCTGACCCAATATCGTAATAAAACGATAATGTAGGGCAGCCTGAAATTTTCCAGCTGTTCAATTAGGGTTGTCCTCCTCTCATCTTCAATTGAATTTTGGATGGTATTTTCCATATTAAAATTTTAATTTTGTTATAATGCGTAATTCAATTGAAAATGATTTTAAAATCACTAAGCATTTAGTTTTTATAAGAAAAGTTTCCTTTCTTTTTACCCCAAACTATGTAGTTATTAATTATGATGGTATAATATCAAAAGTTATTGAAGAATAATATTGCACTTGTTTAGTATTTAAAAATATTTGTGAAAGGACTTGAAACAAAGAAAATCTTAATGTCAAGGTGTTCACTAAATTATAATACAGAAGTATATAAGAGTAATAACTGTGTTAATTTAAAAACGGAAACGCATTAGTATAAACAATAAAAATTTATTATCAAAAAATATTATTATCGGTGTTCACAAATTATAATATAGAAGTATATAAGAATAATAACTTTTAATTTAAAACGGAAAACGCATTAATATAAACAGTAAAAATTAATTATAAAAAAATACTAAGTACTAAAAATTATTTGTGAAAGGATGTTTTGTGAAATACTTTTAAATTCAGTTTAATGCCACATAACAGTTTAAATATGGAATTATGCAAAATAATAATGATTTAATTTATTAATGCTCTGTAACAATTAAAATTAACAAAATTACTTATGACATTATCGACGTTATCTTGAAAATGTTAATGTTTGTGAAAGGATTTTGTTGTAAAAAATAAAAATGTTAAAAACTTACTTAAAACTTCTTCTAGTTTAAATAAAAAACAAATAACCTAATGAGTATAAAAACGTTGTTCATTTTTAATATGATATTAGTATATTGTCAGCATGGATAGAATTTTTAAATCAAATTTAGACATTTTATTTAAACAAACTAAAAAAGCTCTGATTCAACATGAGGAGTGGCAGTGGAATAATAGTTGTGGTTACTTGTTAGAAGCTGATAAATATAGTTTTATTGATACAAATAGTGATTTCAAATGTAATTTAAAACAAAGTGTTCCATCTTTATTCAGTCAGGCATTGTGTGTATCGTTAAAAGAACATTTTGAGGATGTACAAGATTTATATGCATACTTAGAGTTTCCTCTACCTAAGGAATGCTTTTGTATTGAGTTTTCGTCAATACTTTGCAACATTCCAGATTCGGAAAAATATACATATACAATACATCACGTTCACGAACACTACTTTAATGTACGTAGATTTGATATATTTAATAATAAAGACTTTCGTAGAAATATCAGGTTTATGCGTCGAAGGTGTATTTCTTATACATAAACATGTATATTATGTAAACATTTATTTCATATATTAAATAAATAAAAAAATTCATTATATGTACATTGAAATTTTTCAACTTTAGGTTACTACCCCACCATTTTGATTTAATCATTTGTGTATATAAGACTATTCACAGCATAAAATTTTCAATTCAAAGTGTTTCCGTCTTCTGAAAAGCATTAAAATGAGTTTTATTCAGGCTCTTATCAAGGCAACTGAAGATGCTGAATCTAACACTTTTCAATCAAAACCAATTATAAGGACAGAAGAACTAAACCCCAATTATAAATACAAAGTTTGTGTAATACGGCCAGTGAAAACAAAGTATGGACCAAGACTTGTTGCAGATTTAGAGGAATTTTCCTATTTCCTTCCAGCTCGTATATCAGATGGTATACCTAAGGAATTTTGTAAAGAAGCCAACGCTCTTCAAAACGTGTATCTTATATATTGTGAAAATACTAAGTCCATCAAATTTATACAAGAATAAATAAAAAATATTTTTAAAAATGTGTGTTTTTATTTCATATTCATATTTTATATTTTCTATTTACAAACATCAAAAATTAAATTTTTACAAAATATAGGTATCTCATGAAAGAGTCTTGAATAATTAATGTGAACATATGACTGACACATAGGTATGTACAAATCATCATTTTCTAATTTAAATTGTCCATTTTCTCTGCACTTGACACAATATTTATTGTAATATTCCTTAACACTTGCAGATGCGTTGTGATTAAAATGCATAACAACATTTAAAAATTCAATTAAACTGAATAATACATTCAATTCATTGTAACTCAATAAAATGTATTTTTCGTTTTGTAATGGTATATTGTATGTTACAGAATAATCCTTGATGCTACCAGCTTGTTTTTTCACAAAGTCATACAACCCTTTCCAATAGTCTATTGTTAGCGGTACAGGATGCTCTTTATAGTGATGAAAAACAACTTTTGCTTCAAAGGTTGTCGAATCAAATCCAAGTGAAATTTTTATCATGTGTTTGTCATCCAAATAGTACGTGTAATTTAACAGAAGATTTTCAAATTTATCCACAGTAAGTTTCGCTTTTTTTCTAAGATTCTTTTTGTTTAATTTTTGTAAAATTTGTTGCTTCGAAGTCATGTTTTGCTCCATTTCAGTTTGGCTTTCACTAATTAACTGTTGGCTTTTACTTCATGTGTTTAAATTTATAAGATTGACAACAGGTTGACACGATTGATTACACATTACTCCACCTTTTTGACCAGCATTCTTTATAAATAATTTTTGATAAAGATGTACGAATTTTTTGTCATTAAATGTATAACTTGTTGGAGAAAATTCTCCTAAAAACGTTCTCATTGTTTTATTTTTACATCTATGATACAGGTATACACAACAGTATTGCCCACAAGTTGCCGAAAAGTCGCTTTGTAATCTCTTATGATTATTAATAAAACTTTTAGAGTTATTGAACAAAAAGCTTTTGAAAAAATAATTTACAGGATATTTTCCAAAAGAATCAAAGTATTCAGCCGGTCTCTTTGTAGGAAAGTAAAACGCCACCCAATGTGTTCCACTTTTATTCGCGGGATCAGTATTTGCAATTACACATGCTGGTTTTTTTATTTTTTTAGGTAAACGATCACATGGAAACACCCCTTTGAAAATTTTTTTTGTAGCAACATTATTTTTTAATGTATTAACAAGTTCGATCGTGTTCATTCTTGTTCACATGAATTGAAAGTCTCAATGTCTATGACCTTGGTATAAGAAGTTATATAGTAGTGTAAAAATTCCTTTGTTGCTCCTCCACTAACGAGAACAGTTGAAAATTTTGCCAAGGTCTTAATAAGATTCTCATCTAAACGTCTTAGTTCTAAGTTTCCAAATGCATTTATTTGTTCTGTTTGCTTGTCACATGATGTAGGATATTTGTATATTATTTCTTTTGAAAATATTTTATTTTCTGGTGTTAAACCAGCAAAAGAAAGTTTTTTGAAGAAGGTTAAACCAGCGTTGTGCACGTAGACTACGTCGATGTAATCTACGCAGTTGTATACGCGTAGAGAATGTATGTAGACAACTACAGATTTTTTGACGTAAACAATGTAAACAAAGTAAACAGTGTAAAAACTGAAGAAATGGGACACCAATAAAATAAAAACAATTAAATGCAATTCAAATAATTTAAAAAAGGATGTGCTTTATTCATTTTATAGCATAGAACAATTTTATATTTATTAAAATCTCTAATTTCCATTTACATTATTATCAAATAATCTCATCATTATTCATCATGATCAACTATAGAAAATAAACGTTCTATTTTTTAGGCGTCTTTTCTTGGACATTTTAAATTATTAAAGATAAATTTTACCTCACTGAAATAAAAAAAATCCAACCGAATGCCGAAGCGAAAATCCAATGAATGACTGTGAGTACTATGTATGACTAATAAAATGAGTATAATGACAGCTTTTTGTCTACATTTTCTACTTTGTTTACCATTTGTCTACATTGTCTACATTGTTTACGTTGTATACGCTATACTTTACATCAAAACGTAGACTTTAATAGTTTACGTGTAATTGCACAACACTGGGTTAAACTACCTTCTGTCTTATATTCAACGTTTACCAAACAACAACTCATTGTGATTGATTCTGCTTTGCTGTTAACTTGCAGCTATATATATACTTTTAGAAGTTGGTGTATACGTTACGAATTTTATCAATTTCAATGCTTGCATCATATTCAGTATACACAATACAAGTCACACTGTTCTTCAATGCTTCTTTAAATCTTCCTTCAATTCTAACTACTCCTTGATTTAGCAAATTACCACATGTAGAATCATATGAATTATCTGAAGTTAAATCGAATGCTAGGAGAAAACAACCATTATCGAAGAATTTTTTGGTTATCTAATGACCTTTATCAAAATAGTGAATTCCAGTACCTTTGAAAAGTGTCATGTAACCGCGTGTGCCTATTGGCTTTTCCTTTGAAAAATCAAACTCTATAGGTTGATTTGGCACTTGCACACCATTGACTGCCAAAATGGATCTTGTAATATTGTTGTGTTTAAAGTTGTACGGATTTTTTTCTTGTTTACCAGTATATGCATCGTTATCTATCATACCAAAAATCAACAAATTAGGTAATTGACCAATCACTACATTATCTAAAGATAGTGTGAATGTATTTGTAGGTAAAGTATACGTTTTAACTTCTACGCGTTTGTATGGATATATGGCATTTGAACGTTGAAGAACAGTTTCATGTGCAAGTAATATATTTGGGTTGACTGTTACATGATTCATGTACATTGTGGCTTCTATAATTTTGATTTGTGGTGAATTACTATCGTTTTTAGAATAAAGATAATATTCTGGTTTTTCAAGTAATAGTGTTACACGTAGATCTACTCCATTGATTATCAGTTTTTCTTGGTTAAACATATCACCATGGATTTTACCCATCACTTCAACAACATTACTTTTAGCAAATAGCTGACTTCTTTTGAGATAACCTTCTGTCAAATCAGCTGGTCGTCCAGTGTCTGCTAATTTTTCAATTATATCCATTTCTTCTTGATCAAGATACCATCCTACTGATTCTAGATGTGTTGTTGCAGCATCTTTTCCATAATTTAGTAAATTTTCAATGTATGCTCTATAATGGTAATTATTATCTGTTTGTGCAATCGGTTTTCCATTCAACTGTACTGTACATTGTCTGAAAAGTGAGTGCATCACATTATTGACAACTCCAATTGGAAATGCTTCAACTTCTTCTGTAGAACCGTCACTTCTTACTTGTCTTTTTTCATTTCCTGTATATAATTCTTCTTTTCCATCTTTGAGTTTAATTAACTGTACCTTTAGTCGAAGATAAATACTAGATAAATCGCGATACGTATCACCATGACCCAACGATACAAATTCTAAAACGGATGAATTGTCTAGTGTTGCTATAGGTTTATATGCTACTTCTTCAGTTTTTAGAATATTACTTTGAATAGGCGGAGCAGAAAAAATATCCAGTTCAGATTTCATACATTCTTTATATGACGACATTATGTTTGTTTGTCAAATATGTCTAAATGTTTACGTAATTTACGTTTACTTTTTACACGTTTCTTGGATGATAATTTCCTTGATAATGATGATTTTCTAGTTGGTTTCTTTACTCTTGTACGTTTTCTTCGTTTCGAAGATGTTTTCAACTGTATCCTTGTGAATGGATTAGCTCTTTTTATAGCCATTCCACGTTTTATACCTGAACCACTCATTTTATCGAAGATTTTATTTATACCTTTTTGAGCTAATTCTTGGTCAGCAGCTTTACCTTGGTCTTTTAAAATATCTCTAAAAGGCCTATTACCACTACCTACTTCTTGCCATATGGCTTTTCCTGTTTTAAGTGCTTGTTCTTTTAAAACCTTTGCTCCCGAAGCAACCAAAGGTTGTAAATATCGGGTCTAGGAAAATTCATCGCCAGCAATTCTTCGCCAGCAATTCACCGCCAGCAATTCTTCGCCAGCAATTCATCGCCTCAACAATTGCTGTGAATTGCTGTGGCGATGAATTGTTAAGGCGATGAATTGCTGGCGAAGAATTGCTGGCGGTGAATTGCTGGCGAAGAATTGCTGGCGATGAATTTTCCGGATCCCGTAAATATCGTAATAGACTACTGAAGAAACTACCAATATCTCGTCCACGTTGATATATAAGTGTTGCGCGATACAATTCTCCGATATCTCCTAAATTACCGCCACTTTGAATTAAATAGTATTGTGTGTAATACGAATTCATTTTTGAAATAACATGAGAACCAAATCAATAGGTACTGTAAAATACATGTTGATGTTTGAGTATTTATAACTTATCGTCTCTTGAAATGAAGCATTACATAGGTGGGTATATAACTTGGTTCAATGTTAATTAATTCACCCTGATGATCTGTTATTTTAATAGAAATACTTTCAATAAAAGTTTTTTCGATAGGACAGTATTCTATATGTTCGAATCTTAATATATTTTCACACTCTTTCAAAGGTATTATACGTAAGTATCTTACTAATTTGTCACCTATAATTCGAGGTTGAATAATATCAGTGTAGACATAAAATATGTTTCTTTTGTAACATTCAGTTGTTAGTTTTTGAGACTCTCGTGGTATTCTCTTCGAAATATCATTAACTAATCTTTCTACACTATCAATTTTATCTATTATGGTGATAAGTTCCTGACGTAATCCAGAAGCATCAAATGATTCTTTTATTTCTGTTAGTAACACACCAATATTACGTTTGTCTTGTGGTGTTTGAAGAAATATATCAGTAAGCAAATTAGATAGGTTGTCTATGTTTGTATCGAGAGGTACTGGTGTAGTTAGGTATTGACCTGAATTTTCTCTTTCATATGGAACATCTAAAATATTACTACTTGATGTAATTGTTCTTTGAGAAGGTGGTTTAGCATTAAGTGAATCTTTGTTTAACTTATTCAAAATCCCAAAAATTGTATCTCTAATTTGAATAATCTTTTTCTGCTTTTCTTGTTCAGAAAGTGTTTTATCATCAAAATGTACGTTGCTTATAAAAAGTGTAATGAGATCTTTTACATTCAAGTGTGAAGGTAATGGTTTTTTTATTTTTATTGTTACTCCCATTTCTTCTAAACGAAGTATAAACATATCATGTATCTTTCCAGTAATAGATTTCGCTCTACTCTTAGATCTTTTAATACTTAAGGCAGGATGTGCGTAGTTATCTATTGCATCTTGAATAACAGCATGTTTTCTGTTTCTTCTAGGAATTTGACCAAATACATCATCAACGAAAGCTTCAACAGATTCATAATCTTTATATTTTAAAACAACATTTTCCGAAGTCTTTCTACCCTGGTATATGTGTAAAATAAACTCGTCTGGTTCCTGTTTATAACTAATTTCAGGAATAACTTCATCAAAAAAATCAGTGTCCAATCTATCCCAAATCTTTTTGTTAATATTGTCTAAGGACATAGTGTACCATGAAAGTATAATAGCATTGTAAAATGTTAGTAAGATTGCTGATAAATTAACTTGTCCTGCTCGGTAGCTGGCTTGCTTAAGAGTATCATATGTCCATTCAAGTTTAGCATCTTAGTTTACTTTAATGCTAATTTTCTTATTTCCCTGCTGTAGTTTATCATCAATCTCATCACGCTTGGTTCTTTTAAATCTATTTTCATCTAAATCATCATATTCTTTACGCTTTATTACTTTTTGCAAAGATTCTTTTGTATCGAAATTTGGTAAAGCAATTTCAGATATTCCAACATACCAGTTTTCATCTAATTTACACTGTCTAGCTAACGAATTTGTGAAAGCTGACAAAGTATTTTCAGGGTAAAATTGAATAGAATTATTACTTAAAAGACATACGTAAAAGTCATTTTCTTTTATATCCACAGGCATATTTACAGTGTTTAAAGTTTTTCCCAATTAATTTCTGATTCACTTGCAGCTCGCCCTTTTTCTTGTAAACATTTACTTTGACGTACTCTTCTAATAGGAAACGCAAGAGTGTATTGGTTAGGATCAAATTGTGAAGGTCTTAATATAGGTTGTTTGACAGGTGACTTTTGTTTTGATTTACTGGTACTTTCTTCTTGTTCTAATTCCTCAATAATGCTGGTGACTTCATCTGTGCTCATATCAAGAGGTACAGTATATTGTGTTATTCCGTCATCAGCAGTTACAACTTTATAGTCTTTCTTTCGATCTTCTGAAGTTTTCTGTAATTTTGGTGGTGGTTTGAGACTTTTTGCTATTCCGCTTACAGATAATCGTCGTTTAGTAGCAGGTGATAGTGATTTTTTTGGCGGTGTTGTTTCAAAGAATTGTTCATTTGTCTCAAAAGGATTATTTTTATCTATTCCATACAACTCGCTTTTTGTAGGAGAAGTTTGTATTGCGTAATCTTTTTTTAAGTATGAATTTTGTTTGTGAACCACTGTCGCGTAAACTTTTATGTTTGTTCATATTTTCTTGCAATGACGATATATCTCTTTTTCTTTCTTCAATACGTCTACGTTTTCGTTTTACATTCAAATAATTTATTAACTCATTTCTGTATTTGTACCACTTTTCTTTATCCGGTAAGTCTTTGTTTTTCAATATTTTATTCATTTTGTTGTCAAAAAGAGGTTGGTTATTTGAATCTTCGATATCATTTTTCAATTTTTCGTATACTTCTGGAGACAGAAGTGACATTTTGTTGAGTGAATTATTTCTATACATATTTTTCAATAAATGAACCAATCACACCGGAGAGTACATTTCCTAATAAAGCTGGTAAAAAACCTCCTTGTTGTAGTAAGATTTCACGTTGTCTCGGTACTGATCGTTTTGCATTAACTAATTTTCTCATGCTCTTTTTATACCTGCAAAGATGATTATATATGTTCCCGCGTGGATAATGATTACCCTTTAATGTATTCAATGTAATTTCACAAAGAGTTTTAATTACCTCAGGGTCGGCATTTTTAATAATTGCATTTCTCAAACATGGCTTAGCTTTTTTTAAAACATATAGAATATGTTTGTTGTCCCTTAATCGTTTCACTCGTGATACCATTTATTTTGTTTAAACTGTCTGTAGGACAATAACACGTTACAAAGTGTGTATTAAAAATATCCGTGCGAAATCTCAAAATTTCGTTAATATCCCTGAGTCAAATCTATTAACAAATAGCTGTGTGGTGTACGTGTAATATCCTTATATATTTTTAATAGCTCTGCACTATTTTCAGGATAAACTTGTTTTGCCAAATGTATAAATTGACTTTTATCTCGTGGATTTTTGAAAACTACTAAATATTTACAGTTTAGTGATATATCTCGACAAAATTTTCCCTGATGAAATATATTTTGTGTTACAAGAATCACTGAAAAGTTTCTATGATGTGATCCTTTTGTAAAGAGTTCGCACACTTGTTTTGAAAATGCATTTAACATCATATCGTCTAATACAATTAATGTAGGTTCATTCGTACTATTCGTGAATTCGTCAGGTATTGAATCTAAATATTCGATATTTTTAAATGATATATGTGATGGTAAAGCATGTTGCTCAGCATTACACCATAGAACTTTTTTTACTTGAGGCTGAATTAACGACGTGTTATTAAGCATTTTCTCTATAAATGTTGTCTTTCCACATCCTGAAGGTCCAGAGACCATCATTGTAAATGGATGCGAGAATTCCATTTCATATATATAAGACTTATGGTTAAAATATTGATATTTATATATTTTTGCAATGAGTAGAAGACAAATTATTAACGAGTTACATAAACCAGGACACTAAAATGTCCTGAAGATGTAGAAGCAGAACATATTCGACTTTCTCCAAGATGCACTTACGTCAACGGAGATGACGAATGCGGACCATACAGAAAACCATTTGCAGGAAAAAAACATTCAGGAACTGAAAGTTGTTTGTATAATACCATTAAATACCTAGGATTTGCTATTATCGTTACAGGTGTGTCTTGGGAATTATATTATTATATACACAACATAATCAAAAATATTTGAAATTCTTTTAATTTTTTATTCACCTTGTAAAAGTTAAAAAGTTAAAACACAATTAATTTATTTTAAGTTGGAATTTACATGTACATTTTTATAAAATAAATGATTATACTAAAACATGTTTTTTATATTTTTTTAATTGAATGCAAAATGCGTTTTAATTTATTTGTAAAAATTAAAACACTAAACAGAAATCCGCCAACCACCCCCCACCCCCCCTATCCTCACTGAAGTTTTATCAAAACCTAAATACTCGCCTATAACCTTTTTACCATAGTATCTTAAGCAAAATATATATAAAATTTTCAGACTTAGTGTACCTACAGGTATGTTATGTATACAACTTATTAATATTATTCATTCAAGCGGAAAAACTATAAACTTGTTTAATTTTTATTTTTGTTTTTATTTTAACTCAATTACATAAATTGAGTTTCAATTTCAGACTTAATATAATACACTCTGCATTATTTTAATATGACGAGTTCTTGTTCAACTTTTGTCATTGATCTTCACCGTGAATTTTTTTTACTTTTCACACAACTCTACAAATAAGCACGCGACAGATGCTCAATTTCCAATTACCTCATTAAAACTATAACAATTATCTTTTAATTATCCATTAAGCGCCATTAACATAATTTATTACCAATTATATTGACACCTTCTATGATTTATGACGCCATTTTTACAACAACAACAAGCGTGGCTAAAACCAGTTTTTTTCCCACACTGAGGTGCCTTTATGCCTACTCAGGTCTTTAAATAGCTTGAAAAGGTCTTTAAACAGCTCTGAAACAGCTCGAACAAGTCTTTAAACAGCTTCAACAGGTCTTTAAACAGCTCTGAAACAGCTTGAGCAGGTCTTTAAACAGCTTGAACAGGTCTTTAAATAGCTTCAACAGGTCTTTCAACAGCTTGAACAGGTCTTCAAACAGCTTGAACAGGTCTTTAAACAGCTTGAACAGGTCTTTAAACAGCTCTGAAACAGCTTGAACAAGTCTTTAAACAGCTTGAACAGGTCTTTAAGCAGCTCTGAAACAGCTTGAACAGGTCTTTAAACAGCTGTTTTTAAAGATAACTCTAAATAATCCCAAATGTTTTTACAATCAAATTTTTCGCAAACTTTCGTAGCATGAATGTAATCTTTATCAGAACATTTACTATTTGTTAATTTGCTATCGAAATGTTTCTGTGAAGGTAAACACGTTTCATCTAGACGTTCAAAAGAATTAATGCATTCGTATGGAAATACTCCTTTACGTGTTAATAATTTGAAATTTTCTTGAAGCGGTGAACCACGTGACCCGCTTTAATAACGTGATGACGTCACTGAGCCAGAGCCATGCGCCAGAACGCCCATATTCATACTACTTATGACCGAGGGGTTACAGGGGTCAAGGCTAGTGAGGGGTCACGTGGGTCATGATTTTTTCAGTTCAGTAATGGCTCATGCGGGGGTTAAGATTTTTTTTATCAGTGAGGGTTAAAATTAAGGCGTTATCATTGAAAAAGCAATGGAAAATTTTTGGTACAGTTCTGATTCACGTGTGCTTAATCAGTGCTAAGCATGTTGAGACATGTTTGTCTTAAGTTTTAAATTGTTTATGATGTCATTGTTTTTTGAGTTAACTTTTTAGGATTATTCATATGTGCTGAGCATGTTGAGACATGTTTGTTCACGTTTCATATTGTTTATGCTGTGTTATTGTTTTTTTACTTTTTTACGAATAATTATATTGAGACATGTTTGTTCAAGTTTAAAGTTTTTCGAATGGGCGTTATTAGTTTAAAAAAAGTTTGGGGATAAGAAACTCATACTATAAATGAAGACAATTTCTTCAAGCGGCATCAGTTCATCGTGAAATTTCAAAGTGATGTTTTGATTTTATTTTAAAGTTTAAAGTCTTTAAAAAGGATATTACAACTTATTCAGTTTCAAAGTGTTTAATTAATTTTCTGTAAATTTGAAGTTGTGTTTGAAAATCTTAAAACAGGATATTAAAATGTATTCAGTTTCAAAGTGTTTAATTAATTTTCTTTTAAATTTGAAGTTGGGTTTGAAAATCTTAAAAAAGGACATTAAAACTTATTCAGTCTCAAATTGTTTATTAAAATAAAAAAATTAATTCACATAGACTACAAAATGAAGAGTTTTATATGTGAAATTTGAAGAAATGGATTTGCATTTAAAAATTCGTTGAAAGGACATGTCCAATCAGCTCATGGTGACCATCAAATTTGTAACATTTGCAAGAAGAGCAAAGAAAATCTACTAACACATATGAGATCTCAGCATAAGGCGTCTTCAATTTCTAATGATATATGTAATCAGCCTTCTACATCATCGTCGTCACAAAACAAAATTTTATGTCAAACATGTAATAAAGAAATTTCAATCAAGGACTGCAGTTATCATATAAGAACAAATGTACATAAAATAAAACCAGCCGAACCAATTAATGATAAATTGAACGTAGTGAAAAGTAGCTTTGAGGAACGAATTGAAACGCTCATTTATGAAAACAAG
This sequence comes from Bombylius major, assembly GCA_932526495.1. NCBI lineage: Eukaryota > Metazoa > Arthropoda > Insecta > Diptera > Bombyliidae > Bombylius > Bombylius major. Next base: position 19,262,323 of record OW052046.1, on the reverse strand, counting down.
GATGAAGGAAATCTGGATCCTCTTAACTTTCTAAAAGCGGAGAAAGATATTATTATAGAAACATTAAATAAACAACTGATTAAACACTCATCTTTTAAATTCAACATAGAACTATTTGCAGAGTATATGAAATTAACAAAAGAAAATGGTGATAACGATGAAATTACAACTTCAGTTAAATCATTTCAATCAAAAATGATAATCGTTAGAAATGAAACTGCGTTATCGTCTGCATACGAAGTTATGATTGATAAAATTCATACAAAAATGCAAGAGTTTCAAGAACGAGATAGTGGTTGGACTCTTATAAGAATAATCCATCTTGAAATCAACATTAATCAGTACAGGCCAATAAGAGCTTCTCAGTATTTACCATTACCAACAACAATAGCACGTAAGCATGCTTGTATCAATGTGAAAAATACGGATGAATACTGCTTCAAATGGGCAATAATTTCTGCTAGAAATTCTGATAGAAATTCATCATATAATATAGAAAATATTGCTGCAAGTCCAATTCTTCTGAAAAACAATATGATTTTAGAATTTGATGATCTAGAATTTCCACTAAAGGCAGCAGATATAACAAAGTTTGAAGACATAAATCCTGATATTAGTGTAAACGTATACGGTTGCGAAGAAATGCAATTTAATACATGTAAAATAGTAGGACCGTATTACTGTACAAAGAATGAGAAGAAAATACATAGTAATTTACTGTTGATTCAAGATGGAGAAAAGAGTCATTATGTGTGGATCAAGAACATATCAAGATTAATAAGCAGTCAAATAATAAAACATAAAGAGAAGATATTTTTATGCAATGGATGTTTACAACATTTTTATACCGAAGAGGCGTACAATATACATAAAAATGAATGCAGTAAGATTGTTACACTTATGCCATCACCAGAAAAAAATGAATTGAAATTTGAGAAATACGAACGTCAATTAGAGGTCCATTTGTTATATACGCAGACTTTGAATGCATTTTACAAGGATTGGATACATGTATTCGAAATTCAGATATTTCTTCAACAACAAATGTACAACAACACGTTCCTTGCGCATTCTCATACTACATAAAGTGTTCATATGCCGGCAGCTTGAGTAAGCTAAGAATTAATAAAGGAATTCACCAGCAAAATTTGTGCAGTCCCTAGTTAAAGATGTATTAGATATTCATAACAATATCATCATGAACCCGAAAGCGATGGAACCACTCACGGCTTTTGAAGAGAACAGACAACATAGTAGTAAAGTAGTAGGGATATGCCCGTTCTGGCGCATGGAGCTGGCTCCTGGCTCAGTGACGTCATGAGCTTTTGGGCTTTTTGGTTGTGGCATGTGGTGTGCTTTGGGATATTTTTGGTTTTTTTTGGTTGTGGCATGTGGTGTGCTTTGGGATATTATGGGCTTTTTGGTTATGGCATGTGGTGTGCTTTGGGATATTTTTGGGTTTTTTTTGGTTGTGCCATGTGGTGTGCTTTGAGAAACTTTGAGCTTTTTGGTTTCGGTGTGTGGTAGCTTAATATTGTTTATGATGTCATTGTTTTTTAAGTTAACTTTTTAGGATTATTCATATGTGCTGAGCATGTTGAGACATGTTTGTTCAAGTTTCATATTGTTTATGCTGTGTTATTGTTTTTATTTAACAAAAAAAAAAAAAAAAAAAAAATACTTACTGTATTGTCAGAACCCGGATTTGAACCGGGGACCTTTAGAGTTTCAGTGTAACGCTCTCCCCACTGAGCTATTCTGACGATTGATTTTACGTGTACTATTTGATGTTTTAATGTTTTACTTTCGGATTTCATCAAGTTGTGAAATTATTTTTATATGTATGTTTGTGTGTGTGTGTGTGTGTGCCTGTGTGTGTATAAATTTTTTCAGCACTTGTAAGCAGTAGAAAAAGAGAGTGTTTAAATTTGGTCAGCACTTGTAAGCAGTTGAAAAAGGGTGGGGATAAGATTTTTGCCTATAAATTGAGACAATTTTTTCAAACGGCATCAGTCCATCGTGAAATTTCAAAGTGATTATTTGATTTTATTTTAAAGTTTAAAGTCTTTAAAAAGGATATTAAAATTTATTCAGTTTCAAAGTGTTTAATTAATTTTCTTTTAAATTTGAAGTTGTGTTTAAGGATCTTAAAAATGATATTAAATCTTATTCAGTTTCAAAAGGTTTAATTAATTTTCTGTTAAATTTGAAGTTGTGTTTAAGGATCTTGAAAAAGGATATTAAAATTTATTCAGTTTCAAAGTGTTTAATTAATTTTCTTTTAAATTTGAAGTTGTGTTTAAGGATCTTAAAAAAGGATATTAAATCTTATTCAGTTTCAAAGTGTTTAATTAATTTTCTGTTAAATTTGAAGTTGTGTTTAAGGATCTTAAAAAAGGATATTAAATCTTATTCAGTTTCAAAGTGTTTAATTAATTTTCTGTTAAATTTGAAGTTGTGTTTGAAAATCTTAAAAAAGGATATTAAATCTTATTCAGTTTCAAATTGTTTATTAAAATAAAGAAATTAATTTACATAGACTACAAAATGAAGAGTTTTATATGTGAAATTTGTGGAAATGGATTTGCATTTAAAAATTCGTTGAAAAGACATGTCCAATCAGCTCATGGTGACCACGAAATTTGTAGCATTTGCAAGAAGAGCTTTCCACGCAAAGAAAATCTACTAACGCATATGAGAACCCAGCATAAAGTGTCATCTGTTGAAGCTATTTCCAATGATATTCATGCTCAACCTCAAGAAATTTGTAGTATTTGCAAGAAGAGTTTTACACGTAAAGAAAATTGGCTAATACACATGAGAACCCAGCATAAGGTGTCTTCAGTTGATGCTATTTCTAATGATATTAGCAATCAGCCTTCATCATCATCACAAAACAAAATTTTATGCCAAACATGTAATAAAGAAATTTCAATCAAGAACTGGAGTTATCATCTAAGAACAAATGTATATAAAATAAAAGCAGCCGAACCAATTAATGATAAATTGAAAGTAGTGAAAAGTAGCTTTGAGGAACGAATTGAAACGCTCATTTATGAAAACAAGGATGAAGGAAATCTGGATCCTCTTAACTTTTTAAAAGCGGAGAAAGATATTATTATAGAAACATTAAATGAACAACTGATTAAACACTCATCTTTTAAATTCAACATAGAACTATTTTCAGAGTATATGAAATTAACAAAAGAAAATGATGATAACGATGAAATAACAACTTCAGTTAAATCATTTCAATCAAAAATGATAATCGTTAGAAATGAAACTGAGTTATCGTCTGCATACGAAGTTATGATTGATAAAATTCATACAAAAATGCAAGAGTTTCAAGAACGAGATAGTGGTTGGACTCTTATAAGAATAATCCATCTCGAAATCAACATTAATCAGTACAGGCCAATAAGAGGTTCTCAGTATTTACCATTAACAACAACAATTGCACGTAAACATGCTTGTATCAATGTAAAAAATACGGACGAATACTGCTTTAAATGGGCAATAATTTCAGCTCTAGTTCCTGCGGAGATGAGTTCTGATAGAGTTTCATCATATAATGTAGAAAATATTGTTGCAAGTACAATTCTTCTGAAAAACAATATGATATTAGAATTTGATGATCTTGAATTTCCACTAAAGGTAACGGATATAGCAAAGTTTGAAAACCTAAATCCTGATATTAGTGTAAACGTATACGGTTGCGAAGAAATGTAATTTAATACATGTAAAATAGTAGGACCGTATTACTGTACAAAGAATGAGAAGAAATTACATATTAATTTACTGTTGATTCAAGATGGAGAAAAGAGTCATTATGTGTGGATCAAGAACATATCAAGATTAATAAGCAGTCAAATAACAAAACACGGAGATAAAATCTTTCTATGCAATGGATGTTTACAACATTTTTATACAGAAGAGGCGTACAATATACATAAAAATGAATGCAGTAAGATTGTGACACTTATGCCATCACCAGAAAAAAATGAATTGAAATTTGAGAAATACGAACGTCAATTAGAGGTCCCATTTGTTATATACGCAGACTTTGAATGCATTTTACAAGGATTGGATACATGTATTCGAAATTCAGATATTTCTTCAACAACAAATGTACAACAACACGTTCCTTGTGCATTCTCTTATTATATCAAATGTTCTTATGATGATAGCTTAAGCAAATTAAAAGTGTATAAAGGAAAGGACTCACCAGCAAAATTTGTACAATCCCTGGTTGAAGATGTATTAGATATTCATAATAATGTTATTATGAATCCAAAGGCGATGGAACCACTCACAGCTTTTGAAGAAAGGAGACAATGTAGTAGTAAGATTTGTCATATATGTAAGAAATATTTAGGTAATATAAGAGTAGCCGACCATTGTCATTTAACAGGAAAGTACAGGGGTCCAGCGCATAATGAATGTAATTTGCGGTATCAAGTCCCAAAGTTTTTCCCAATTTTCTTTCATAATTTTTCTGGTTATGACTGTCACTTATTTGTTAATGAACTAGCAAATATTGATGGTGATATAAATTTGATACCATTAAATAAAGAATTGTATGTATCACTTTCAAAACGAATTTTCGTTAATGAAACTGATACAATTGAACTTAGATTTTTAGATTCTGTAAGATTTATGCAGTCTAGTCTAGATTCATTAGTAGGAAATTTAGCTCCAAAAGATTTGAAAACAGTTAAATCTTTATATCCAGAAGAAGAAAATTTCAAATTACTAACACGTAAAGGAGTATTTCCATACGAATACATTAATTCTTTTGAACGTCTAGATGAAACGTGTTTACCTTCACAAAAACATTTCGATAGCAAATTAACAAATAGTAAATGTTCTGATAAAGATTACATTCATGCTAAGAAAGTTTGGGAAAAATTTGATTGTAAAAACATTTGGGATTATTTAGAGTTATATTTAAAAACAGATGTATTGCTTTTAACAGATGTATTCGAAAATTTTAGAAAAGTTTGTAGAAATATTTATACGCTGGATCCCTGTCAGTCTTATACAACTCCGGGGTTATCATGGGACGCGATGTTAAAATATACTGAAATAAATCTTGAACTATTCACCGACATAAATATGTATAATTTTATTAAAAAAGGTATCCGTGGTGGAATTACTCAATGTTCGCATAGACATTCTAGAGCGAATAACAAGTATATGAGTAATTTTGATGAAAATAAACCATCTTCATATTTAATGTATGTTGATGCAAATAATTTATACGGTTGGGCTATGTCACAACCTTTACCATATTCTGATTTTCAATGGGTAGAAAACGTTGAAGATATAAATATTCTTAATATTACAGATAACTCAAATACGGGTTATATTTTAGAAGTAGATTTAGGGTATCCTGAATCTCTTCATGATTTACATAATGATTTGCCGTTTTGTGCACAAAATAAAAAAAGTCCGGGGTCAAGATTTAACAAGTTAATTACAGATTTGACAGTAAAAAGAAATTATATAATTCACTATAGAAATCTTCAGCAATGTTTAAAACACGGTTTGAAATTAGTGAAAATTCACAGAGCGCTACAGTTTAAACAATCATGTTGGTTGAAAAAATATATTGATTTAAATACATATTATCGTACTATTGCAAAAAATACTTTTGAAAAGAACTTTTTCAAGTTGTTGAATAATGCTGTGTACGGTAAAACGATGGAAAATGTTGACAAACGAAAAGATGTCAAAATTGTTACTGACTGGGAAAGTAGTGGTAAACATTTAGGTGCTAGGGCTTTAATAGCTAAACCGAATTTCCACAGCTTAGCTCAGTTTACAGAAAATATGACAGCTATACAACTTGAGAGAGTTCGAACATACTATAACAAACCAATTTATCTTGGTTTCGTTGTATTAGAATTATCAAAGTGGAAGATGTACGACTTTCACTATGATTATATAAAACCCAAGTATGATGAAAAAGTACTTCTTGCTTACATGGATACAGATTCTTTTATATATTCAATAGAAACTGAAGATTTCTATAGTGACATTATAAATGATATTGACACTAAATTTGATACTTCCGAATACTTACCTGATAACCCTTATAATATTCCGCTTAAAAATAAAAAAGTATTAGGTTTAATGAAAGATGAGAACAATGGTCGGATAATGAAAGAGTTTAGTAGGTAGGATTGGGGAGTTCTGGCACCACCACCGAGTGTGTAAAAGAATGTGTTGTTGTTTTGTTGTTGTTTGAGATGAAGAAAAAATGAAAAAAATGCGATGTCGGTGGGATGGATGCGAACCTGAGACCTGTGGCATGATAGTCCGTAGCATATATCATTGAGCCACAGGGAATCTCAATATATGGTGATTATGTTGTGTCTATATAGGTATGACGAATTTTAGTTCGTATGTTATTAGAAGAAAAAAAAAAAAAAAAAGATTGTGAAATGGTTGTGATGAGATTCGAACTCGCAAATAAAAATGGAAAAATTTGTATGTATAATATTTTTATTCATTTGTGTGATAAGAAAAAAAAAAGATTGTGAAATGGTTGTGATGAGATTTGAACTCGCAAATAAAAATGGAAAAATTTGTATGTATAATATTTTTATTCATTTGTGTGATAAGAAAAAAAAAAAAGATTGTGAAATAGTTGTGATGTTGATGAGATTTGAACCCGGGCCCTGACGTGATAATTCAAGAAAAAAAAAAAAAGTTTAAATTTTGCAACTTTTATAAAAAGAAATTCTGGTTCGGTCTTTCTAATTGATTTTTTTTGCACATATGATACATATAAGCAATTTTTGTAAACATTGTCACCATGTGTGGTTAAATAACAAAGAACTATTGTTTTTCGATTTCATAAAATATAGAAAAAAAATCTTATTAATAACATAAAAAAAAAAAACTTCACATTCCTATGATAGTTTAAACAAAAAATAGTTGAATATAATAAAAAAAAAATCTGTTGATAAAGAGAAAAAAATGGAAAAATTTTATATAGGGACAACTGTAGGTATTTTAAATATCTATAAACTTACTTATGTATCTGTTTGTATGTATATATATAGTTAAATAATAAGTATATGCTTCATTCGCTGAAAAAAGTATATAAAGGTGCAAATAAATCTGAAAATAGTCAGTTTATATTTAAAATAATACATAGATAAAAATGTTTTGGTGTGAAACAATTAATCATGGTAGCAGATTTTGTTCATGTGAAGGTGTATGGACAAATTTTAGAATAATTAATGCTAGTGTAAATTGTGGTGGTTTGTTGGAAATCTTTTTCACACCTGAAGAAGGAAATAGGTGTGTTATTTTGAAAATGAGAAGTGGTGAACCGATTCCATCTTCTTCAACTATTGAATTTAAATTCAGACCACATCAGCATGTTAAAATAGAAGTCTATGGTGGAGAAATTACAATAGTGGGTAATGCATTTGATGCAACAATTCCTAAAAGAAATAATAATCGTTTTCCTCTGGATTGTCCATTTGGAGACGTAGAAACTTGGGGAGAATATAACAAAAGGGAGAAAAATTGCTGAAAATTAGAACCCCAGATTTTCTGATGGGTCAATAAATACTATATGCATAAAAAACTGTGAATAAAAAAAAAGTTTATCAAATACAATTTTTATAAATTAACAAATAGAAATAAATATAATTTAGTTTAAATTAATCTTTAATGTAAAAGGGTATGTGTTTTTCTTTTAAAGACAAAATGGAATTTAAAAAATTTGTGAATTTTATCAATACATTTAATGATTTTCTATTGGATGAACATCGTAATGAACTTTTACACAATATTACATTTCTAGAACCCTATTACAACATAGAAAAAATGTGTTCAACATATGGAACACATTATGTTAGCTGTCCGTGGTCTAAAGATTCCACTACATCTGGGCCAGATACATGTGAATGTAGTGTTGTTGAAAGAATAATTACTAAAGTGAAAAAACTCATACACTTTTATTATAAAATAAAAAATATAAAATGTAAAGATTGTATTTCAAAAAAATGTTTTATTTAAAAATATAAAAAAAAAGTAATAACAAATTATATAACATCTTTTTTTTCTACCCATGAATTATGCTCATTTGAAAAACCTAGCCATTTCACATAAATTTTATTTCCTTTTCTTTTTAATACTTTCTCCACTAAAAATGTATGTGGGTATTTTGATTTTAATAGTTCTTTCTCATAAAAACTACCATGAATAGGATTTCCTTTATAATCTTCTAATAAATATGTTACAGGGTTAGTATTATTTACAGCTTGAATTTTGAAAATTTCTGTTGTCCAATTTGGAGTATAGCCTTTTTCAAACTCATGTTTATTTTTACTGATACGTACAAAATCTCCAACTTTATATTTTCGTTGATCAAATATTTTTATATTATTATATGCTGTTTTTAATAAAAAAATTTCATTGGATGAATTTACATCACTAGGTCGCATCTTGATTGTGCGATGCTTTGTGTTGTTGTATTTGTAAACTAGATCATATATATTATCTATCCATTTATATGATCCATTCATACTAAATTCATTCCACATCATACTTTTTAAAGTACGATTAAAACGTTCAACAATTGAAGCTTTAAGTATGCTATATGTAGAATAATGATTTATTTTATAGTTTTTCACTAATTTTTGAAAATGGGTGTTGTAGAATTCTTTTCCGAGATCGCTTTGTAAATTTTGTGGTATCCTTTTTGATGAAAGAAATATGCTCTTCATTGCTTTAGTCACATCAGGTCCATTTTTCGTTTTTAGCGGTACTATCCAAGCGAATTTAGAAAATGTGTCAATTATAGTTAGTAAAAATCGATATCCTTTGTTATTGGTAGAATATGACCCCATTTCAACTAAATCAATTTGCCATAAATCATCAATACCTTTAATTATAACCCTTCTCCTCTTAAAATTTTTTCTCGCAGGCTTATGCAGTTCTTCAACTAATTGACGCCTACACATTTTAGGTTATACTTTAAAGATGGAATTTTTTATTTATATTTATATTTTTTATTTTATGTTATATTTTCATCTGGTATTTTCACATTAATTTTAATTGTACGTTCACCTTCATCTGTCATCTCTATGTATGTGTAATCTTGGAGAATTTGTGAAATTTTTTCAAAGGTTGGTTTATATTTTTCTAACACAAAATGAATTTCTTGTATTTTTTGGTTTGTAGAAGATTCAAATTTTTTAAAATGTGTGTTGTAATTATTTATAAGTACTTCTAATTGTTGAATTTTTAAATCTATGTCTAATATAGAATTATTTATGAATTTATTAATTTTTTCATGAAAAATTTTAAATTGATCTATAAATATATTTTCATTTTTGTTAATTTTATTTAAAATATCTGATTTTAATGTTGTTAATGCGTTTTCAATAAAGTGTTTTGTGACCGCATCGAAGCTGCTGATTGGTTCACCAATTTTTTGTAAGCGTTTATATTCAAAATCGAAATTTCCATCAGCTGTTAATTTGAAACCCACTCCCGACTGATCTGGAGCTCCTCTTCCATTCACAGTATGATGGAATTTATGATTTAAAAACCGTCCAAACTTATCGACACTCATTATTTGAATGCTATGATTGAACTTATATATAGTGTTTAAATGATAATATCAGCTTCTCTTAGTTCTTCAATAATTGATATTATTTCATTATCATGATTACTATGACCAGCCTGTTGTGATGCAATGAGTAACTGCAATCTTTCAACTAATTCATTTGGATCATCCCAGTAAATATAGTTAGGCTTTTGATTATTCACTAGCATAAGACCTTTTCCTGTTTTTACTTCATGTATTATTTTACTTATGATTTTTTTATATTTCTCACCGTTTCTCATTCGTTTTATGTAGAATGTCTTTATAATTTTCAAAATCGACTGCAGAGTAAGTAGTAGGAGCTTTCATGAAAATTAATTCATATAAGCCCTTAGTGGCAGGATATTTATTTTCTTCAACATTTATTGTATCTTGCTCGAATTTTATTTTATGACGACCTAACTCAAATGCATTGATACTATCATTATATTTTGGACCAAAAGCCTTGTCTATATTTCGACTATTGTTATTATATTCACTTGTGTAATAATCAACTAAAGCTTTGTTTCTATGTAAAGATTCTTCAGCACTCTGATTAATATTCCCATCTCTAGATTTACCAAATGTCTTGTCTATACTTTGGCTATTGGTAATATGTACTCCTCTATAATAATCAAATAAAGCTTTGTTTCTATATAAAGATTCTTCAGCATTTTGATTAATATTCTCATCTTTAAATCTTCCAAACTTTATTATAGGAGTACTTTGAAAATCAGTTTTTATAGGTGTTTCAAATAATGTATTTGTACTATGTGGATAAAATGAATCAGTGATGTTTTCAGGTTTTAAAAATTGATTAATTGATGAAACCTCTTTTTTCACTTCAGATTTTATTTGTTTTGTTATCTCTTTTTCATTTTCCCTTTCTTTGAATTCTTGTAGTGGCTTACTAATAGGCTTAAAAGTCTCCTCAAGCAATAATTCTTTTTCAATTTTTCCAGTTTTTATTGCCTTATATTTTTTCCGTATGTCGCTCGTTGACTTTATTATATTTTTTAATAATTTAGATTCCATTGTGTGTGTGGCTGTGTGTGTATGTGTGTACGTTTGTTAACAACAATAACTACCTTACAAACAACTTGCAAACAACTTGCAAACAACTTGTAAACAACATGCAAACAACTTGCGAACAGCGTGGAAATAACTAAAATGAACGATTACTACTTCCAGTATTTATATTTATAACTTTATAAATATATCAAACCCTTTTCTGTAACGCCCATTATCCATTGCACAATCCTTACTAATTACAAGAAATCCAAAGTTTTCATGCCAACATTCTGCACACATATTTCGAAATTTGTCAAAAGACATATCTGTATTAACATGATCATCATATATATGTTTTAAATTCATATCATCTTGTTTAAATAATATTATGAAATTTGTATTATCTCTTATTAAATGCTTAGGTATGTGTGTATACGTTTGACATAAATAAAAACTGTCAATATCTTTATGTCTTCCCATACAAAAATATGATCTCATATTATTTTGTTTTTCACATGCAACATCATCAAATATAAATATCGAATTTTTTTTAGCTTCTTCAGGCGCTATTACGTCATTATTATCTGAAAATGTGTAGTAGCCTAAACCTTTAATGGGTGAAATAACACTTTTTAAATATTCGTATTTTGGTTGATATAGCGATTTCGAATATAAATAAATGTTTTCAAATTTTAAACCATTTGGGTGTTCAATTAAAGCTATCATCACATTAGTTTTACCACAATTTGAAGGACCTACAATAATCCCTCTTATATTATTTGGTAATAATTTACTATGTTTTATTACTTTCTTCGAATCACTTTCAAGGTCAGCATTTCTAACTTGTAATGTTTGATGCTGTTTTATTAGTTTCATTTTACATACTAAATCCAATTGAGTTTAAATATAACGTTTTATACTATACTATACTCATTTTTATTAAAGATTTCGAGATGAAAAGTATATATACTCGCATGTATATAAAATGATCGATCACAGAAACAAAAAAACCAGTTGTTTTCCAACCCATAGAGGAAAAGGTTTAATAAATTCAGCAATCAACAAACTACCATTTGAACTACATTTGCCTGGTTATAATTTTTGCGGCCCTGGCACAAAATTAAATGAACGGCTAGCTAGAGGTGATAGCGGTATTAATTCACTTGATGAAGCATGTAAAGAGCATGATATAGCATATTCTAAGTATAAAGATTCAGATAACAGACATATAGCTGATAAAATTTTGGCTGGAAAAGCTTGGGAAAGAGCTACATCTACAAACTCGAGCTTAGGTGAGCGAACAAATGCATGGTTGGTTACAAATGCTATGAAAGCTAAAGTAAAATTCGGGATAGGTCTCAAGAGAAGAAAAACTAAAAAAGGACAATGCAAAAAACAAGTTGGAAAACAATTATTCAAAAAAACACTCCGAAACGTTAGATCTATTCTAAATAAAAAGAAACCTGAAGATATACCAAGCGCTGTTAACTTAGCGTTAAAAGCAGCAAAAAATGTTATTAAAGGGAAAAAATCCCTAGTTGAAGTACCAAGAGTAATACCACTACCTAAAATTGGAGGTATTATACCTCTTCTACCTATATTTGCTGGTCTATCAGCAATTGGGTCGTTGGTAGGTGGTGCAGCAAAAGTGGCTAGTGTTATAAGAGAAGCAAAAGAAGCTAAGGAGAAGCTAGCTGAAAGCAGAAAACATAACAAACAAAATGATGGTATTACAATCGGAAAAGGTCTTCATTTGAAACCATACAAAAGAGGATTAGGCCTATATTTAACTCAAAAGTCAAAAAACTTCTAAACAGGCTACCCAATAGAGCTTTAAGTGAAATTGATATAATTAAATGCGCTAAATTTATTCAACAATTTAGAGGCGTATTTATGTGTGATGAACTACCACAATTTCCTAGACGTAAAGAATGTGGAGTTATAAATTTAGATAGTTCATCAGGTCCGGGCACTCACTGGGTAGCATATTACAAAAATAATGATCATATTGAATATTTTGATAGTTTTGGAAATTTGCAGCCTCCGAAAGAAGTTGTAAATTATTTAGGTAGTAATATAAGGTACAATTATAATCGTCATCAAAATTTTGATTCAGTTATATGCGGTCATTTATGTTTAAGATTTTTATATGATTGTGTGAAGTTATATGAAAAATAATAAAGTATAAATAAAAAAGGAAAGAATAATATTATTTAGTTTATTTAATTTTTATCTTTCATCATGTCAATAACGTTAACTTTAAGTGGAAGTTCATCTATATTAAACGCAACATACTTCCCACCTTTAGAGTTATCAGATGATTACGTATGCGGGCTAGTCGATTTTCAGACATATAATTCAATTCCGAATATTGATAGTACTAATAATTTATTTCATATTGGAAATGAAGAAATTGAAATTCCTATGGGATCTTATGAGGTTGATGATATCACATCTTACTTGCAAAAGGAATTGGAGAAAAGAAAAAAAAACTATTTACTCAAAATTAGAGCGAACAACAACACACTTAAGACAGAAATTAAAAGTAATGAAGAAATTTACTTTAACCGAAAGCAATCTGTCGGTAAACTCTTAGGCTTTAAAGAAGTTGCATTAAAAGCAAATAGGACACATACATCTACGCTACCTGTAAATATAATTAAAGTAAATGTCATACGTATAGAGTGTAATCTCATCACAGGCTCATATATAAATAATCAAATTGTGCATACCCTACATGAATTTTCAGCAGACGTTGGTCCTGGGTATAAAATAATAGAAGTACCGAAAAATGTTATTTATTTACCAATAAACACCAGACGAATAAGTTCTATAGAATTAAAAATTCTCGATCAAGACGGTGATATAATAAATTTTAGAGGTGAAATAATAACTATACGTCTTCATTTAAAGTCATTATAATAATATGCTGGTATATAATCAGAGTAGTGCAAAAGGTTTTAGTAGTACACAATTAACATCCAATCCATCACCACATGTTTTTAGTAAACCCTTAAAAGGTTCATTAACAGAGTTAAACAAAATTTATTTAACATCACTAGGATTCAAACTTAAGAAAAAATGAATAATATATTGAATATTACAACCCAACCTATATTTGATGAAAGTATTGTGAAAAAAGAATATCATAATTATATGCCGTTTTCAACATCATATCAAAATAGTGATGAAATTCGAATATCAGTACAACATCAGGACTTATATTTATTACCCAGCGAAAGTTCTATATATATTGAAGGAGAGATAACTGCCCCTGATCAGAAAAAATTAGAAAGCGATGATGCAGTTCTCAATAATAATTGCATGTCATTTCTATTTGATGAAGTTCGGTATGAGTTAAATGGTGTTGAAATTGATCGTGTGAGAAATGTCGGTTTCACAACCACATTAAAAAATTATATTTCTCTCACCGATATTGAAAGCAGAATGTTTTACAATGCAGGATGGTCACCAAATAGTCCCATAAAAGTTTCTGATGGCTTTTGCAATTTTTGTATACCATTAAAATTACTACTAGGATTCGTTGAAGATTATAAAAACATTATTGTAAATTCACGACACGATTTAATTTTGATTCGTGCTAGATCAGATAATAACGCAGTTTATACTTCAAAAGATTATAAAATCAGTATTCATAAATTATTATGGCGTATACCACACATAAATGTATCTGATGCTGAACGCCTTAATTTACTCAAATTTGTTAATAGTGGAACTTCAATAAAAATGAGCTTTAGAAGTTGGGATATGTATGAATATCCTATATTACCGACCGCATCTTGTCATCATGTATGGACAGTGAAAACTTCATCACAACTTGAAAAACCTCGATATATTATTTTTGCTCTACAAACAGATAAGAATAATATTAAAGAAAAAGATGCAACTACATTTGATCATTGCGATTTGAGTGATATTAAAGTACATTTGAATTCTGAAACTTATCCTTATGATAATCTAAATATTAAATTTGATCGTGATCGATATGCTTTATTGTATGATATGTATATAAAATTTCAACAATCGTACTACGGTCAACAGCCTCAACCTTTATTAAAGTGGGGAGAGTTTAAAAGTTTAGCGACAATATTGGTAATTGATTGTTCACATCAAAACGAAGCTATTAAAATAGGACCTGTTGATGTTAAAATAGAATTTAAAGCATCAAATAATTTCCCTGATAAAACAACTGCATTTTGCTTATTACTACATGACAGAATTGTGGAGTACAATCCACTTACGAATGAAGTTCGAAAACTGATATAAAAATATATATTTTTTGATATCGGTTCACTTTAATATGAAGAAAAAAAATGAAGAGAAATTTTACACTCTTAATATCAACCACATGCATATATAAATCTTGTCAAGCACGCATTCAACTTGTTTATGCAAGCACTTTACTTTGCCTTTACCCATTTCATTTATCACGTACTTAATATAAACCAATAAATTCTATTTCTTTATTAATCTCCTTTTTTATAATCATTTCACTTGTAAATGCAATCATAAATAAATTTCATATTTTGTTATCCTGTATCATATTACATGGTCTACGTGACTTTTGGTCATTTCAGGAAATTTTTGAGTTGTAATGTAGAAGTTAACAAAATAGATAGTCTAGTTGAGTTTTTATCGTGCCAAGTTCAAGTCGTCTTTCTTATAAACATATATTCTCATATTCATATAAAGTTCAAATTTAGTTTAAAGTTTAAATTTTAAAAGTGATTTAAGTAATAATTATTTAACTAAGTTTGCATTTAAAAATATTACCGCACGTTCTATAACTTCTCATCAACAAACCAGATTAGTAAAAAGGGGAAATAATGGATCAGAAAAAAATGTCAGTTATTATAGATGTGCAAGGATTCAGAGGACTTCAAAATGATTTTATAGTGAAGGAAATGGCAGTTTCGTACAACAAACATGAATTTCAAAATTTCATTATTAAACCTCCATATAAAATTGAAGATTTACCTAGACGATTACAAAATCAGGTAGAGTGGTTGTATAAGAATTATCACGGTTTTGAATGGGGTGAAGGCAGTATAAGTTACAAAAGTGTGAAACAGTTTTTAATGTCCAACTTAAGAGAAGTTATTATATATGTTAAAGGTTTTGAAAAAAAAATGTGGTTGAGTAGTTTTATTGGATGTGAAAATGAGCTACATGATCTGGACGATCTTGACTGCCCTAACTTAAAAACATTGCGTAGTCAATATCCGTCGACTATTCACTGCACAAATCATCACGGACATTGTGCTCTTCAAAATGTTTTTTTGTTAAGAAATTTTATTGAAAATAATTTAAAAGAAGATAATTTTGTATTATAATAAAAAATTATGTGTATTTCATTCAATTAATGTAAGCAACAACAATTTATTAAAAATTTAAAAGAAAATAATTTTGTGTAATAATAAGAAATTATGTATACATATTTTCATTCACTTATTGTAAGCAATAGCAATTTATTAAAATAAATTAACTTTTTTTTAAACTACTAATTTCTCGGCTTTACTCTTGCGTAAACCCATTTTATCCCTTTAATATGATATTCTGGGTTGGCTGCTTTAATACTTAAAATTTCTTTACTGGTGATATTACGACCTGGAAATTCCTTTTGGAATATCTTTATCTCTTTTTTACCCAACCACATATTTACTTTTTTTAAAACTTGGTCCAAGTTTATGCCTCTGTCACCATTATCTGTATTGAATTTATACAAATTTAATTGAAAGCGGTTTTTAAGCATTTGATATTGCTTAAAATTGAAATGTTTTCTTGAATTAAACCATTCTGCGAGAGCTAAATGTTCCAATTTGGCTGGTTGAAAAGTATGTTTCAACTCTTTAGAATTTTTCTCATTAATTTTCTAATTTTTTTCTGTTAAGGAAGAAATTATTAGTATGTATTATTATTTTTAAACAAAATAACTAAAAAAATTATAAAAGAAAACAATTTACCTTTTTCACCTTTTGAAAAAAATTTTATTGAATAATCCACAAAGCAAAAATTGAAAAAAGAAGAAAATATTTCTATGAAATGAATCGACTACTGCTCACTATATTATACAATTTTGAATAAAAATAATAATCAACTGACACATACCCACGAAATTTAAAAAAAAAATAGAGTGAATGATAAATTTTTTTATATATGTATGTATATACTTGAAGGAAATTGTAATTTCTAGAACAGAAAAAAAAACAAAAAAAAAAAGTTTAAACTAACAGTGTAAAGATTTTTTGGCCGTTCTGTGATTTTTTTCTATATTTTTATTTAATTGAAAAACAATAATTGTTCTTTGTTATTTAATCATAAATTTTTTTTATTTATTATTTTCTAAATAAGATATTAAAAATACAAAAAAATGTTTACAAAAATTTCTTATATGTGCAAAATTCAATATGAAAGGCAAACCATAATTTTTTTTTAAAAAAAGTAAGACTTTTTTTTTTTTTAATATGTTTGTATATATTTTTTATTATTTTGAGAGTAAGATATTAAAATATAAAAATTTTTTTACAACAATTATACATACATACATTTATAATACTTATAATTTTTTTACAATTTGTTTTCTTATAAAATAATTTCACTTGATACATATAATATAATAATAGAATCTAATATAAATTGGGTTACGAAATAAGTAAATATTTATATTAACATATACTACTATAATATTTAACATTTATGAGCTTAAACAATGAATGTGTTATATTATGTTATGTTATATATTATTTTACATTACAAAAAATAATATTCATCTATTGCTTGATGACCCCATGCTATTGTCTCAAAATTTCGATCTGGGAGAACAAATCTTTTATCATCATTACTTTCAAGTGCAACTTTATTTATTTTTTCAGTATACACATTATGTTTGTTACTCCTAATCACAAACATGTTTTTTCTTATCTGTAGAGAACTATCATTGATACATCGACTAAAATCTTCTGCAGTTATATCATTTTCTACAACATTTTTCCTAATACCTTTGATTTTTTTAATAATGTCATTCACTGTGATAAAACAGTACGTTTTATGTAGCTTTTACACCATAAAATGCTAAAATTATTTCACCACAACATTCATCTTTGAATTTACCCAACACTTTTTTATTAATACGTGGTAAACCAAAAATATTATTAATACTATAATCACTAGTATCAAATTTATGTAAATTCTTTTTCATATCTTCATAAAAATCTGGAGTTTTGATCTCATAAATGAAAGAATCTGTATCCATGTACAGTAATTGTGCTTTATTATCATATAAATTTTTGATATAATCATAATGAAAATCAAACATAAGAATTTTAGATATTTCCAAAATGCTGAAACCTATATAAATAGGTTTATTGTATACAACTTTTACAGTATTCATTCGTATAACGACTAAATTCTCATTTATTATTTTCCGACTATGAAAATTTGGCATTTTTATAAGATTTTCAGCTGACAATTTTTTACCTTCATCCGCCCATTTACCAACAATTTTCACATCAATACGTTTATCGACATTCTCCATGGCTTTACCAGAAATGCTATTATTCATTAATTTGTACATATCTTTATCAAATTTATGTTTTGCTTGAGTACGTAAATTATTATTTAGGTCAATATAGGGTTTTAGAAATTGACTCTGCTCAAATTCTAAAACACGATGTATACTTTTCAATTTGAGACCATATTTTAAACACTGTTTCAGATTTCTGTAATGTATTACGTACTTCTTTTTATCATTTAAATTTGCTAATAATTTTATACATTTAGAGTCTGCACATGGAGGAATAGCGTTTTCTACACAAAATGGAAGTTCATTATGATAATCATGCAAATTTTTAGGATACTCCAAATCAACTTCTAAAATATATCCTTTGCAACTACAATCATCAATTTGCTCCACTTTTAAATTATTTATTTCAACACTATCAAGCCATCTAAAATTTTTCTGTGGCAGATACTGTGACATCGCCCACCCATATAAGTTGTTAGCATCTAGATATATTAAATACTTTGATTCTTTACTGTCATCATAATTTTTCATGTATTTATTGTTCGCCATTGAGTACTTTTTAACACACTGACATAATCCTCCTCTTATATTTTTTTTCACAAAATAAAACATGTCTATATCTGTAAGAAGTTCTAATTCTACATCTGTCTTCTTCAACATCGCATCCCAACTTAAACCAGGTAAGGTGAAGTATTGGGCAGGATCAAGATCATATGTTGCGATACATGAATCACGAAATTTTTCAAAAACATCACATAGAAGAATTACATCAGTCTTCAAATACAAGTCGCTATATTCTCCTAAATTTTTAATATTAAATTCAACCCAAATTTTCTGTGCACGTAAATAATCAATGTCATCAATTTCTTTAGAATTAAGTATACTAAAAAATTTAGATTTAGGAGGTAGACATGTTTCTTGTAAACGGTTTATATTATTTACATATTCATATGGAAATATACCCTTTTGACGAAGTAGTTGAAAATGATGTTCAGAGGTAAAAAATTCTTTCAAACCCTTCATATCTCCATCTTCTAAGTTATTAACTAAACTTTCAAGACTGGCTTGTAGAAATCGAGCAGAATCAATAAATCGCATCACGATTTCATTTTCTTCATCAACTGTAATATACCTAGTAAAAGAAATATATTTTTCCATACTATTTGCAATAACTTTAATATTTTCTTTTGCGAAAGATTTTATTATAAAGTGTGAATCATATCCTGTTAAATTATGAAATACAACAGGAATAAATTTCGGTTTTTGATATTTTAAATTACAAGCTAAATGAGCAGCTCCACGAAATTTTCCCGTAAAATGATCATGGTCATGTACTTTATCACCATTCAGATTTTTTTTGCATATATGACAAATAGTGGCTGTTTCATAAACATTTTTTTCAAAATTATTTAATGTTCCTAAAGGAACTATTTTATTTAATATACTATGAATTTTTTTGGCTTCACACTTTAATCTTTCTAAAAAATATTCTACACAATTTGTTCCTCTATATAATTCAAATTTATTTAAAGTTGGATCGAAATCACATTTTATATAAAAAGCGAAACTAAATGGTTCATGATGATGAATTTCTTGTGTAAAATAAGTTTGATTGTGTGGTGAACATGAAGCAATTGGTTCTAAAACACTTTCAAAATCAGCATAAATAATAAAAGGAACTTTTAATTGTTTATTAAAATTTTTGAATTTCAATATATTTTCCGATTCATTTGGTAAAATAGTTTTTTTTTTTATTACAATCATTACTCATATGTTGTCTCAACTGGATTTGACTTCTAAAATATAAAAGGCAACCATCGCAAATCCACTTTGTCCCATGATGTTTACTTATTGAAGAACTAACTAACTTATTCAAATTTTTTATTAAACAATAATGATTTTTTAATTCATCTTCTATATATAATAGGTTAATGTGTGTATGTTTTTTTTGATTTGTATAGTATAATGGTCCGATAAGAACATCATTTTCAATGCCGTAAACATTTATACTTATATTATTCATTTTTTCAAATAAACTTATATCACAAAACTTAACTGGAAAATTTATACCATCTATATTTAACACTTCTTTGTAATGAGGATATGAAGATGTTCTTTGTGGGTTGGATTTTGCTGGGTGTAAAGCTGCTACAACCGCCCAAGCAAAACACATCTCATCAACATTTTGAATATTTATTACCCCTTTTTTAGAAGCAACTTTTTTCGGTAATTCAATGAATGACGAACCTTTCAAGGGATTATATTTGTTAAAATTAATTTCTAAATATAATGGATATTGCAACGCCCATCCTGAATCTCTTTCTTGAAATTCTTCCGATTTATTCAAAATCTTTTCTTTGAAGTCATCATAAATTTTATTAAGATCACTACCACAGGTTATTATTACATTTTTTGTATTGAATGATTTAATGTCACTTAGAAATTCGTTCTCATTTTTTTTCTTTATATATAAAGCAAAAAGTTCTATATTTAATTTTAAAGCGATTAAAGATTTAAGTTGAATGTTAATTAAATTTATGATGTTTACTTTTACTTTATTAAAAAAATTTTCCAAGTTAGGCTGTTTCTCTAAAGCTTTCACTCGGAAACTAATAATTCTAGATTGGAAAGATGATGTTATTTTTTCAATATTTTCACCAACATTTTCATATAATTTATTTTTATGTTCATTACTTCTTAAATGTCCAGAATATTTATTAGAGTCTAATTCCACATCACATATTTTACACTGCACTTTTTTTTTATTACTTTTTTCATTTTGTTTTATTTTTTTATTTACTGAATCAGAAGTACTTTCTGATGAATGTGAATGACAATTTTTAATATGTCGCGAACGAGAGTCTTTCCTCGAAAAATTTTTATTACAAACTTCACACTTGAACATTTTTTTTTCAGAAAAAAATTTATAATATATATTATATTTCACCTATATAAATATGTAGTACATATATATACTTATCTTTTTATATATTTTCAAAAAAATAATTAATAAATCTGAAAAGTAGAATAAATTTTCGAGAACGGTGATTACTTGGCCAACGATGAAATAAAACAGAAGCAATTTAAACGAGTACAACTTTAAAATTTGAAAAACAACTGATAAAAGTTTGAGACCTCTGAGTAGAGAAAACCGCAAAACAGCAAAAATTTTAAAATAAAAATGTACACATAAATAAACACATAAATTCAATATTCATTGAAAAAAAAATATTTATTAACTGATTTTTTATATTTTTTTTCTACATTTTACAAAAAAATTATAATTTTATTATTATAAAAAAAAAAAAATTCAACCTGATGTGCTGGTGCCGGCAGTTGGTTCTTCATCATCTGTCGCGATCTCCAATTCATCATCATCTCCATCACCATCATCATATTTCTTTCCATACTGCCCGAACTGGATACTTTTCTCTTCACTTTTTCGCAAAACATAATAATTTTTCTCCTTCAAAATTTCTGTTAATATGTTTTCATTGAAAACGTTGACATATGTTGCAGGTAAAAATAGTGCGTAGTCGTTTAGATTTAGCAATATTCTTTCACCATATTTTGTCTGCACCTTCTTACCACTTAAAATTTTATATTTTTTGCACATTTCCATATTGGGAATAGATAGTGTAGGCTTAAATGTGCTACTATTCAAAATTTTGAGTATATTGGCACTCGACTTTTTTTCTGCTGTATTTTTAGAATTAACTTTCACAGGTTTTACTTTCATCATTTTTTTTCACTCCGATTTTTTTTCTAGTCTGTAAAGTTCAAAAGAATACAATGAAATGAAAGCAGCACATGAACGAAAAGATGAGCTAAGTACCGAAAAATATTTCTACCCGCTAATTTGCAAATTTTTTCTTCTCTTTATCAACAGATTTTTTTTTTATTATATTCAACTATTTTTTGTTTAAACTATCATAGGAATGTGAAGTTTTTTTTTTTTTTGTTATTAATAAGATTTTTTTTCTATATTTTATGAAATCGAAAAACAATAGTTCTTTGTTATTTAACCACACATGGTGACAATGTTTACAAAAATTGCTTATATGTATCATATGTGCAAAAAAAATCAATTAGAAAGACCGAACCAGAATTTCTTTTTATAAAAGTTGCAAAATTTAAACTTTTTTTTTTTTTTCTTGAATTATCACGTCAGGGCCCGGGTTCAAATCTCATCAACATCACAACTATTTCACAATCTTTTTTTTTTCTTATCACACAAATGAATAAAAATATTATACATACAAATTTTTCCATTTTTATTTGCGAGTTCGAATCTCATCACAACCATTTCACAATCTTTTTTTTTTTTTTTTCTTCTAATAACATACGAACTAAAATTCGTCATACCTATATAGACACAACATAATCACCATATATTGAGATTCCCTGTGGCTCAATGATATATGCTACGGACTATCATACCACAGGTCTCAGGTTCGCATCCATCCCACCGACATCGCATTTTTTTCATTTTTTCTTCATCTCAAACAACAACAAAACAACAACACATTCTTTTACACACTCGGTGGTGGTGCCAGAACTCCCCAATCCTACCTACTCTTACATGAATAAGGACCCAGACATTTACAGGATAAGAATTGATCATCGTAAAGCACAGACAATACGCTCTAATAAACTGATGTCTGACTCGAATATTCAAATTTCCAAAAATGGAGCTGGAATAGAAGAACTAATAAAAATACAAAAATATTTTGACAATAATTATAAAATAGTTGTTTATAGATATGGTAGTAGAGGTCGAGACATTATATTTAAAGAAGATAACCATAGTGATAAAAATTTAAATCTTCTTTATCATGAAGGTCATTATAATGTAATAACTTCACTTACTTCTGCATTTTGTTGTGATTATTATTGTGAAAAATGTCACATTCCTTACTACCAGAAAAATAGACACAGATGTCAAGAAAGTTGCCCCTGTTGCCAACAAAGACACGATGAAAAATAAACCTTGTTTAAAATGCAATCGCAAGTTCAGAGGACAACAATGTTACGATAATCATCTTTCAGGTGGAACAAAATCCAAGTCATTGTGTGAACGAATAAATCAATGTATTCAATGCTTTAAAGTATATCAAACACAAAGAACTCACACATGTGATGAAATATTTTGTAAAATATGTAACAAATATGCATCTAATAATCATTTGTGCTACATTCAAACAGATGACAAAGAATCAGTTACAAAAGATATTTTATTTGTTTTTTATGATCTTGAAACTCGACAAGAGAAAATAGTGTCTGAAAAAATATATGAAGGTAAAAAAATTGGTGATATAAGAGAACATGAACCAAATTTGTGTGTGTATATGAAAAGGTGTTATAAGTGCAGTGAAGATCCAAATCTTTATTTTTGTCAAATTTGTGGTTTTGAACTGTAATATATGAAAACAATGTAATTAATAATTTTCTAAAAGACATACTTGAAATTAGAAAAAAGTTTAAGAAAGTAATTGTTATAGCACATAATGGACAATCATTTGATCACCAATTTTTACTAAATAACTTATTTGAAAAAACGCAAATCAAGCCTGAACTTATTATGCGAGGATCAAAGATTATTTTAACGCAAATACAAAACATCAAGTTGATTGATTCTTTGAACTACTTTCCTATGCAGTTATCAAAATTACCTAAAGCATTGGATTTACCAAACACCTTCAAAAAGGGACATTTTCCTCATCTTTTCAACACTATACAAAATCAAAATTACGTTGGAAAACTTCTGGCGATTGATTTTTACTGTCCAAACTCTATGAAAAGTGGAGATCATGAAGAATTTATACATTGGTATAACAAACATAAAAATGATAGTTTTAACATGCGTCAAGATCTTTTAGAATATTGTACTAGTGATGTTAAAATATTATCAGAAGCTTGTTTAAAATTTAGAAAATTGATGCTTGCTGAATGTTACGTATGTCCGTTTACAGAAGCAACTACAATAGCTTCAGCTTGTAATCTCATCTTTCGACGTCGCTTTCTAAAGCCTGAGACAATTGGAATAATTCCTAAAACTGGTTACAGGTATGCTGATAATTCATCACAAATAAGTGTGCAATGGTTATTGTGGGAAGAAAAACAAAGAAAAATTGAAATTATGTATGCTGCAAAAGGTAGAGAAGTGAATTTAAAAGGTATGAAAGTAGACGGTTTCTGTCGTGAAACAAATCAAGTCTTTGAATTTCATGGGTGTTATTATCATGGTCATAAAAAATGCTTAGTATTCAAAAGAGATGACCCATTACATGATGATCCAAAATCAACTCTTAATCTAAGATATCAATCAACTGTTTCTAAGACTGAACATTTGCGTTCTCTTGGTTATGAAGTTATTGAAATGTGGGAATGCTGTTTCAGACAACAAATTCAAGAAAATAAAAATATTGATGACTTGAAAGAACATCCTTTATTATCAAATTTACCACTAAATCCACGTGACGCTTTTTATGGTGGAAGAACTGGAAATATTTGTAGCTATTATAAATGTAAAACAGGAGAGAAGATCAAATATATAGATATATGTTCTTTATATCCATGGGTGTGTAAATACGGTAAATTTCCAATTAGTCATCTAAAATTACATATTGGCCATGAAAAATGTTTAATTATTAATTTATGAAAAACGAATGGAATCATAAAATGTAAGATCTTACCACCAAGAGACCTTTTTCATCCTGTTTTACCTCTAAAACAAAATAACAAACTCATATTTTCTTTGTGTCAAGTTTGTAGTTCTGAAAAAATTCAAGATGACTGTTTGCATTCAGATGAAATTAGAGCTCTAATTGAATGGTACATGGGTTAAAGATGAAGTTGTAAAAGCCCTTGAAAAAGGTTATAAAATTTTACACATTTATGAAATATGGGAATACGAAATAGAACAATACGACAAATTAACTTATTATGGTGGACTTGTTACTGAAATGATGAATAAATTCATAAAAATGAAACAACAGGCTTCAGGGTGGCCCAGTAAATGTACTACTATTGAAGAAAAACATAATTATTTGGAAGATTTTAAACAAAATGAAGGTATTACTTTAAATTTTGAAGAAATAACAGCAAACTCAGGATTGAGGTCATTGGCAAAACTCATACTTAATTCTTTCTGGGGAAAATTTGGACAGAAATAAAATCAAACACGAACAGAAATTATCAGTCAACCTTTAGAATTATTTAATTTATTAACATCTCCTTATATCAATGTACTCCATTTACTTCCAATTAATGTAAATATTGTAATAGCAAATTGGCAATATAAAAATGAAGTTAACGACTTTTTATCTACAGTAAATGTTTGTATTGCTGCTTACACTACAACACAAGCTCGACTTAAATTGTATAGTTATTTAGAAATGTTAGGAGAACGAGTTCTATATTATGACACCGATTCCGTTATTTATATTTGTGATGGTGTAAACTACGATCCTCCAACTGGTGAGTTTGTAGGAGATATGACTGACGAACTAGAAAGTTATGGTACTGGGAGTTATATCACTGAATTTGTTTGTGGTGGTCCAAAAAATTATGCATTTAAGATTTACAGTCCTTCAAACAATACTTATAAAACGGTGTGTAAAGTAAAGGGAATTAATTTAAATTACGAAAATTTACAGATTGTTACATTGTACACCATTAAAGATTTAGTTTTAGATTTTGAAAGTGTTAAAACACTAAAAGTACCAATAACAAATTTTCGTAGAACAGTAGACCATAATGTTTTAACCGTACCAGAAATAAAAATCTACCAACCTAAATCCGAAAAACGTAAATTTTTAGATGATTACTCTTCAGTTCCTTATGGTTACAAGAAAGTTTGTCAAAACAAATTATAATTTTGTATTATATATATATATATTATAATATTTAAGAAATAAATAAACTAGTTTTGATTTTATTTTAAAATTTTAATTTTAATTAGTTCTATATATATGTTGATACAATTTTTCACTGCACACCTGAAACGACTATCCATACCATGTATTTTACAAAAAGAATCATACTTTGTAATATATTTCAATGAAGGAATTTTATTCATCAGGTCGATAATTATTCATCAGGTCGATAATTTCTACTCCTGATGAAACATAATTTTAAAGAAATTTTATTTTCTGTTCTCCTTTAACATATATTTTACTAGTCTTAAGCGTTATCATCTCAATTACACATTCCAGTTCACAATACGGGATGTCACCTCCATTCCAATCGAGGCCATTGATATTTTTTTCATTAAATTTGTTTTGTTTTTTAGCTGATTCACATAATTATTTTTCTCTATAAGGTGGTTTAAAATAATACAATGCTGGTATAAAAGAAAGAGGTTGCAAAGTCACTAATTCCTTAATAAAATGTTGGTTATTATTACCAACTACAAACTGAATGTCCATGATTAAATAAGACATACTTCTGCTTTTTAATTTTCACTTTAGAGTGCAATTTAAATAAATAAATACGAAAGACTGTGAAATATTTATGTTTTCTGGTTCTTTTATACATTTTTATGCTCAAAGATAGAGACCATTTTGTTTTTCATAACATCTTTGTGATATCAAAAATTTCAGTTTTAGGTTTTCTTATGACTAACCTATCCTAACATTCCATTTCTTGACCTTAAACTTGTATAACCCTGTAAATTCTAATTACTTTTTTAAACTTTTTCATTTATACAATAAAACTTATTTTTTTGTTGTTGTTAATCTTAATTATGTAAAAGAGTTTAACTTTTAAAATATCTACAAACCCTGAAAACAAGTCAACTAAAAAGATAATATGCTTGAATGGAGGTAACACAAAATATGGACAGCATAAGTACACAGAAACTTGATCTTTTTTACAGTCACTCAGGTATAATATAAATGTGTATGACATACACAGGTATACCTAATATTATAGTTATGAATTTTTAATTTTTGTCATTGTTCTTTACCTTGAATAAGATTCACTTTTTAAAAAATTATGCACACACAGTATCTGTATTTTAAAACAAGATTTGTAATATAATTAACATACAATATATTGCAAACACATATATGGATACATACATATGTACATAACTATACTTAATAATTAAGTTTCTTTTTCTTTGTTTATCTTATTTGACACTGACCGAAAGCCTGGCACGCGACAAACTATAACAATTATCTTTTAATTACTCCATTAATACTATTAACATAATTTATTACCAATTATATTGACACCTTCTATAATTTATGATGTCATTTTTACAACAACAACAAGCGTGGCCAAAACCGGTTTTTTTTCCCACACTGAGGTGCCTTTATGCCTACTGACCTGTTCAAGCTGTTTTTGGACCTGCTCAAGCTGTTTCAGAGCTGTTTAAAGACCTGTTCAAGCTGTTTCAGACCTGTTAAAAGACCTGCTTAAGCTGTTTTTGGATCTTCAAGCTGTTTCAGAGCTGTTTTTGGACCAATTCAAGCTGTTGCAAAGCTGTTTAGAGACCTGTTCAAGCTGTTTCAGGGCTGTTTAAAGACCTGTTCAAGCTGTTTAAAGACCAGTTCAAGCTGTTTAAAGACCTGTTCAAGCTGTTTAAAGACCTGTTCAAGCTGTTTCAGAGCTGTTTAAAGACCTGTTCAAGCTGTTTTTCAAAGCATTATCATGGAAAACGAGATAATTAAGAATATTATAAAAACAAGAAATGTTATTCGTAAAAAATATCAAGCTTTAAAAACTGGTAAAGCAGAAGAAGAAATACAATTGGAAAGTGTTTTTAAACCAATAACTCAACCTTTGAAGGAAATAGTAGATAAAACTAATTATCCGGATATTAAATCTGAAGTAAAAGACGAATGTGAGACTTCATTTAAGCCTAAACGTTTGAAAACTGAATTCTCAAGTACACCACATGAATATTCCAATAAGTTAGAGGAAAGCTTTGAAACACCTCAAACAATTAAACAACGTGATTTTTCACTGGAATCATTTGGTGAAAGTTTTAATGAATCACATCAACTACAACAACCAGCATTTTCAAACTCGCCAAATCGATTTTTGAAAGAAATGAAATTAAAAGAAGATGATATTGATTATAAATACGGACCACATTTAGATCATGGTAGAAATATTTGGAAAATAGGAAGCTCTTCTTTTGATATTAACGATAAAACTATTGTTATTGATGGAAATTTGTATTCTCTAACACCTGGTTTGATACAATTATTGTTTTTAAAACATCCTAATAAAACGGTATGCACTAACGCTGACTTGAAAAATTATAAAAAAATCATAATACAAACAAGTGCAAATAAACGAGATTATGAGGACGGAGGACAAATATCTGGAAACAAAAGTACGAAGTATAGACTAATTAAGGGATTGTTCAAATCTCATTCTGGTTCTGGATTAATGCATTTACTAAAAGAAAAATTTAATTATGTATACTGGGATGATCCAAATGAATTAGTGAATAGATTGAAACTACTATTAGCATCTACACATGCAGGTCATAATAATCACAACAATGAGATAGTTTCAATAATTGAGGAGGTCAGAGAAGCAGACATTATCGTATAAACTTATATTCTACAACGTGAAATTTATTATTTACATTATGAGCGTTGACAAGTTTGAACGTTTCTCTATTCGGAGACATCACCATGCTACAAAACTTTTTTTAGATAAATAAAACCAATTTTTTAAATGAATATTTTTTTTTGTTTTATTTTATATATGTACCTATTTATTTTTCAGTTTTCTTATTTAGTATATGTATTTATTTTTCAGTTTTCTTATATAATATACGTATCTATTTTTCAGTTTTCTTATTCTAAACTTATTCTAAAATGACCCCATGCGTATTTACTAACACTATCTTCTCTAACACATCTCTTATCATCAATATAACTTAAAGCCACTTTATTTACATTTTGAGTATATATCTTATGAATGTGTGACCTAAATACTGACATATTACCATAAAATAATTGTTTCTTATATGAACAATCTCTATAATTATCTAAACTTAAATTATCTACAGCTGTTTTTTTAACACCTTAAGATTTTTTTATTAATTGACAATTTTCCACATCTACTGAATACATTTTTGATTTTAAACCTATAAACTCTTTCATTATCCGACCATTGTTCTCATCTTTCATTAAACCTAATACTTTTTTATATTTTTAAGCGGAATGTTATAAGGGTTATCAGGTAAGTATTCGGAAGTATCAAATTTAGTGTCAATATCATTCATAATGTCACTATAGACATCTTCAGTTTCTATTGAATATATAAACGAATCTGTATCCATGTAAGCAAGAAGTACTTTTTCATCATACTTGGGTTTTATATAATCATAGTGAAAGTCGTACATCTTCCACTTTGATAATTCTAATACAACAAAACCAAGATAAATTGGTTTGTTATAGTATGTTCGAACTCTCTCAAGTTGTATAGCTGTCATATTTTCTGTAAACTGAGCTAAGCTGTGGAAATTCGGTTTAGCTATTAAGGCCCTAGCACCTAAATACCACTACTTTCCCAGTCAGTAACGATTTTGACATCTTTTCGTTTGTCAACATTTTCCATCGTTTTACCGTACACAGCATTATTCAACAACTTGAAAAAGTTCTTTTCAAAAGTATTTTTTGCAATAGTACGACAATATGTATTTAAATCAATATATTTTTTCAACCAACATGATTGTTTGCCTGTAGCGCTCTGTGAATTTTCACCAATTTTAAACCGTGTTTTAAACATTGCTGAAGATTTCTATAGTGAATTATATAATTTCTTTTTACTGTCAAATCTGTAATTAACTTGTTAAATCTTGACCCCGGACTTTTTTTATTTTGTGCACAAAACGGTAAATCATTATGTAAATCATGAAGAGATTCAGGATATTTTAAATCTACTTCTAAAATATAACCTGTATCTGAGTTATCTGTAATATTAAGAATATTTATATCTTCAACGTTTTCTACCCATTGAAAAACAGAATATGGTAAAGGTTGTGACATAGCCCAACCGTATAAATTATTTGCATCAACATACATTAAATATGAAGATGGTTTATTTTCATCGAAATTACTCATATACTTGTTATTCGCTGTAGAATGTCTATCCGAGCATTGAGTAATTCCACCAGGGATACCTTTTTTAATAAAATTATACATATTTATGTCGGTGAATAGTTCAAGATTTATTTCAGTATATTTTAACATCGCGTCCCATGATAACCCCGGAGTTGTATAATACTGACAGGGATCCAGCGTATAAATATTTCTACAAACTTTTCTAAAATTTTCGAATACATCTGTTAAAAGCAATACATCTGTTTTTAAATATAACTCTAAATAATCCCAAATGTTTTTACAATCAAATTTTTCCCAAACTTTCTTAGCATGAATGTAATCTTTATCAGAACATTTACTATTTGTTAATTTGCTATCGAAATGTTTTTGAGAAGGTAAACACGTTTCATCTAGACGTTCAAAAGAATTAATGTATTCGTATGGAAATACTCCTTTACGTGTTAATAATTTGAAATTTTCTTCTTCTGGATAGCTGGACTTAGCAGTTTTCAAATCTTCCGGGCATAAATTTCCTACTAATGAATCTAGACTAGACTGCATAAATCTTACAGAATCTAAAAATCTAAGTTCAATAGTATCAGTTTCATTAACGAAAATTCATTTTGAAAGTGATACATACAATTCTTTATTTAATTGTATCAAATTTATATCACCATCAATGTTTGCTAATTCTTTAACAAATAAGTGACAGTCATAACCAGAAAAATTATGAAAGAAAATTGGGAAAAACTTTGGTACTTGATACCGCAAATTACATTCATTATGCGCTGGACCCCTGTACTTTCCTGTTAAATGACAATGGTCGGCTACTCTTATATTACCTAAATATTTCTTACATATATGACAAATCTTACTACTACATTGTCTCCTTTCTTCAAAAGCTGTGAGTGGTTCCATCGCCTTTGGATTCATAATAACATTATTATGAATATCTAATACATCTTCAACCAGGGATTGTACAAATTTTGCTGGTGAGTCCTTTCCTTTATACACTTTTAATTTACTTAAGCTATCATCATAAGAACATTTGATATAATAAGAGAATGCACAAGGAACGTGTTGTTGTACATTTGTTGTTGAAGAAATATCTGAATTTCGAATACATGTATCCAATCCTTGTAAAATGCATTCAAAGTCTGCGTATATAACAAATGGGACCTCTAATTGACGTTCGTATTTCTCAAATTTCAATTCATTTTTTTCTGGTGATGGCATAAGTGTCACAATCTTACTGCATTCATTTTTATGTATATTGTACGCCTCTTCTGTATAAAAATGTTGTAAACATCCATTGCATAAAAATATCTTCTCTTTATGTTTTATTATTTGACTGCTTATTAATCTTGATATGTTCTTGATCCACACATAATGACTCTTTTCTCCATCTTGAATCAACAGTAAATTACTATGTATTTTCTTCTCATTCTTTGTACAGTAATACGGTCCTACTATTTTACATGTATTAAATTGCATTTCTTCGCAACCGTATACGTTTACACTAATATCAGGATTTATGTCTTCAAACTTTGTTATATCTGCTGCCTTTAGTGGAAATTCTAGATCATCAAATTCTAAAATCATATTGTTCTTCAGAAGAATTGGACTTGCAGCAATATTTTCTATATTATATGATGAATTTCTATCAGAATTTCTAGCAGAAATTATTGCCCATTTGAAGCAGTATTCATCCGTATTTTTCACATTGATACAAGCATGCTTACGTGCTATTGTTGTTGGTAATGGTAAATACTGAGAAGCTCTTATTGGCCTGTACTGATTAATGTTGATTTCAAGATGGATTATTCTTATAAGAGTCCAACCACTATCTCGTTCTTGAAACTCTTGCATTTTTGTATGAATTTTATCAATCATAACTTCGTATGCAGACGATAACTCAGTTTCATTTCTAACGATTATCATTTTTGATTGAAATGATTTAACTGAAGTTGTTATTTCATCGTTATCATCATTTTCTTTTGTTAATTTCATATACTCTGCAAATAGTTCTATGTTGAATTTAAAAGATGAGTGTTTAATCAGTTGTTTATTTAATGTTTCTATAATAATATCTTTTTCCGCTTTTAAAAAGTTAGGAGGATCCAGATTTCCTTCATCCTTGTTTTCATAAATGAGCGTTTCAATTCGTTCCTCAAAGCTACTTTTCACTACTTTCAATTTATCATTAATTGGTTCGGCTGCTATTATTTCATGAACATTTGTACTTAGATGATAACTCCAGTCCTTGATTGAAATTTCTTTATTACATGTCTGACATAAAATTTTGTTTTCTGACGACGATGATGTAGAAGGCTGATTACATATATCATTAGAAATTGAAGACGCCTTATGCTGAGATCTCATATGTGTTAGTAGATTTTCTTTGCTCTTCTTGCAAATGTTACAAATTTCATGGTCACCGTGAGCTGATTGGACATGTCCTTTCAACGAATTTTTAAATGCAAATCCATTTCTTCAAATTTCACATATAAAGCTCTTCATTTTGTAGTCTATGTAAATAATTTTTTTATTTTAATAAACCATTTGAGACTGAATAAGTTTTAATGTCCTTTTTTAAGATTTTCAAACCCAACTTCAAATTTAAAAGAAAATTAATTAAACACTTTGAAACTGAATACATTTTAATATCCTGTTTTAAGATTTTCAAACACAACTTCAAATTTACAGAAAATTAATTAAACACTTTGAAACTGAATAAGTTGTAATATCCTTTTTAAAGACTTTAAACTTTAAAATAAAATCAAATAATCACTTTGAAATTTCACGATGAACTGATGCCGCTTGAAGAAATTGTTTTCATTTATAGTATGAATTTCTTATCCCCAAACTTTTTTTAAACTAATAACGCACATTCGAAAAACTTTAAACTTGAACAAACATGTCTCAATATAATTATTCGGGAAAAAGTAAAAAAACAATAACACAGCATAAACAATATGAAACGTGAACAACATGCTCAGCACATATGAATAATCCTAAAAAGTTAACTTAAAAAACAATGACATCATAAACAATTTAAAACTTAAGACAAACATGTCTCAACATGCTTAGCACTGATTAAGCACACGTGAATCAGAACTGTACCAAAAATTTTCCATTGCTTTTTCAATGATAACGCCCATAACTTTAACCCTCACTTAAAAAAAAAAATCTTAACCCCGCATGATCCATCACTGAACTGGAAAAATCATGACCCACGTGACCCCTCACTAGCCTTGACCCCTGTAACCCCTCGCTCATAACACGCAACCTTGATCCCCGCACCCCTCACTGATAACACACAACCTTGAATCACGTGACCCGCTCTGATAACGTGATGACGTCACTGAGCCAGAGCCATGAGCCAGAAACCCCATATTCATACTACTAGTATTTAATCATGTTATTGATGAATTTGAAAATGTTGGTATACGTTATCGGTTAGATAATAATGCATTAAAATCAGCAATTGAATTAAATCAATTATCATTAGATTCATATGAAATTGATATTAGTTTTAATTATTATGATTTAGAACGTTCAATATCATTAAAAAAATCACAACAAAAACCATTTATTGATAATGATAGATATTATTGGATAAAAGCAACTGATGTTCAATATTTTCATGTACAATATTCAAAAATAAATCAAATTGGTATTAATTAATTACCATTTAATATAAATGGTAAAAAAGTTAAACCAAATGGTTTTTATGGTTGGAAAGCAAAAGAATTGTCATCAGAATTTTTACATCCAATGTCAACTGTATTATTTCTTGGTAAAAATATAATGTGTCCAAATAATCCAAATAATGTACGTGAATATTTAGAATTTAAAAATATACAATAAAAATGTAAAAAACAAAAAATCAGAAAACAACAACAATAATTAAACAAAAAAAAAAAAAAGAGGCCAAAATATATTAGATTTGAAAAATATATATATGTACATACATACATACTATATATACTATTTAATACATGTGATGTAGATAACTTGAATAAGTTAAGCCTTTTAACCAACCACACATAAAAAAAACTCTATTGAATCATCTTTTATAAGATATTCTTTTATCTTCTTCTTCTCACTTTAGGACTATAGTTCTGTATTTATGTATGTATAGACTGTATTTACCAACATTTCTTATGCCCAATTTCTTCAGAAGTCTCTGCTAACTGAGTATCACCTAAGTGTAGGTGAGAGCTACCAAGAGGTTTGGTTTTTTTTTATTAAAACATTCTGCTAACTAGCTGCCAGCTACGTTTCTAACTTTCAACCCTTAAAAGCATAAAATTTTAATCGATACTGATACTCTAAAGTTTAGTAATGTCGAATTGATGTAAGCTGTTATTTTTGGAATTTTTTTTAAGCTGTAACATATTATTTAAATAGCAGCTGTCAAGCCAAATCATTATTATCGAGTTAGGTAGCACCTAAATAAATAATCAGTACTTCATCTGTCAGATAAACTTAGATGTAGCAGCTAAGTGCTAATCGGAGGTGAAGAAATGTAAATCTCTTTATTGTCTTTCTGCTAAAATTAGCTACAAAATAGTTGAGACTGAAGAAATTGGGCATTATAGTCTTAAAAATCTTGACATGTTGATGTCCAGCTTTCGTACAATCGATCGTTGTGAAACTTATCGCGCAGATAAACTTAAATTTTTGAGTTTTTCTGCAAATTTTTCCAAATTTTTCGATCGTCGCGGTTCCTATAGTCATGTCTATATTCCAAGGATAATTATTTATGTATAAAAATAATTATTTACAGTTCTTTTCTTTTCATTAATAGAAAAGTCTAGCACCTATAATATAAATATAATTTGTATCTCTTTTTCTCTTCAATTCATAAATAATTAAAAGATTAATTAGATAAGTATTCAATTTTTTAATAATTATTTACTTGAAGGTTAACATAATAAGTTTTTTGGTTGGTCACTATGGTTTAACTTAATCTATTCATCCTTGTATCTACAATGATATGTATATTGGAACAAAAAAAAAACAATGCAAATTATAATATCTAGTGCCACACAAGTATAAAGTTTTAAAATACATATTACACATTTAATTACATAGTATTTAATTAACAAATTTAAGAAGGAAAAAAAAAATTATGTATACCTACATACATCTATACAAAAAAAAAAAAAAATTTATTAAATGTTGTGCAAATATAAAAAATATATAAAAAAAAATATGGTCAATGCTCTGGTAACGCAGAAGACATTTTCTTAAATTTTATTAAAAAATTGTTTGATAATAGAAGTGTACAGACTTGATACTGCTACTGTAATGCATATGAATACAAAAAACACAAAATTACACAAAAATATCATTCGGTAATATTATAATGCATAATATGCAATTCACTATAATACTAAATCATATTCTAGTAATAGGAGCCACACGTGCCTGTTAAACATATTGAAGAATAACACATATGTGATAAGCAACCTCATGTTGTGACAAAATATGTAACTGCATGCAATTTGTTTAATTGCATTGCTTCATATTATGAAATAGAAATATGACATGTACTTTGACCTTCAAGTAAAAGTGAAATTGTAAACTCAATAAATTCTTTTAAATTAATAAATTATATTCTTTTAAGAATAATAAATAATTTAATTTATTGGGGTAATTTGAGATTATGATATTATGCATAATTGTATTTAATTGTAAATTATTTCAAGTGCATTACTGTCCATCCAACATTTTTGTAACCTAATATATGTCTATAGAATATTGTTAATTGATACCCAAATATTTGTAATTTTAATTTTTAGTGTGAGAAATACTACTTTGAATTCTAAGAAGTATGTATTTTTTTTTGATTTAGTATATAAGCACGGATATTTTCAATAAAATTTTCACTCTTGATTTGAACTCCAAACCTGAGTCTTGTTTTTATTTTCCACTCCGAAAACTAGTCGGCATTTATTGCCATTTTTACAGTTCGGCTTTTTAGCCATCAACAAGAGCAAACATAGGCAGATATACTTGCCGCTCAAAGACCATTTTTCAAGTTTAATATTATTTTATCAACCAGCGATTCCCAACAATTACATTGGTATCCACCAACATTACATGACGACCCTGCCCACACATTACGTGGTATCTTCTGATAATACCCTGCGTAATACGAACTCAGTGAAGTGTCCAGCCACTAACTGCACATTTAGATCAACTAAGAAAGAGGAAGTAATCATACATATTAATTTGAACCACAAGAAGAAGGCAACAGAAGTAATTCCAGAAAACGACAAAAAAGAACAACAACACACCTGCAGACATAAAACCTCATAAAGTGCCCAATTTCATGGTGCATCTTTAAGGCAGATGAAAGAGAAGCAATATTCACGCATCTTGAAATAAGCCACAAAAAGAAAAACATAAAATCAGCAATACAACAACCTAAAGCAGGCCCAAAACCGATATCGATTGAAGAATACAAAAAGAAATACAAACTTACCGAAACACCTACAGTTCAGCCAATCCAACAGAAAAAACAGCGCGGAGGTCTCAAAGTCAGATATAGGAGACAAATAGCAGATTTGTACAGACTTGCAAATCTTGCAACAACAAAAAAAGAAAAAACAGCATTTTTACAGACAATTCAACATCTAAGAAGATGAGAAAAAGCAGAAATCAATGGGAAATCAAAAATCTAAAGAAGAAGAAATCATAGTGAATGCTGCCAACAACAATAGCAACAGCAACAATCAACAAGAGACAAATGATAGTTTAATAAAATATATTTTAATTAGTATAATTACATTTTTGATTTGCATGATAATAATTAAATATATAAGAAAAATTCTATCCAAATTAATAAAAAAAGAAATAATAAAAAATACACCAGTATAAAATTTAAAATTAAAGATTATAAGAATAATAGTAATAATAATAATAGTAATAGAAATAAATTTTATATAGATAACTAAATAATGAATAAACTACTTTAAAAAAAAAAAAAAAAAAAAAAATATATATATATATATATGTATACCAAATTATTTTAAATGACACTAGAAAATCTTCAACACTTAATATCTGAATTGGAAAAAGTTTTGGCCATCTTTAAGAAAAATCCTAATAGAAAATTCTCCTCAGAATACTTATTATCTAAAAAATTATTAATTGAGAAATCGAAAAAACAATTCAATGAAATTTACCAAAAATTATCTAAAAATTCTGAATACACTACTTTTATAAATAAATACAGTAGTATATATAAAGAAATACAGAATATCATAGGATTGAAAACTGAAATTTATGAAACCATTGAGAGTGAAGAAGAAGAAGATAGGCAAAATATTATTAATATTAACAACTTAGGTCAAAACAAAACAATATCTAACTTTGATATAGCAACAGCGATTAAAATAGTCCCGGAATTTAACGGTGACCCAAAAACACTTGAAAACTTTGTTAGTTTAATTGAACTAATATCTGAAACACTAAAAGATTCTACTGAAATAGGAAAATTAATAAAATTTGTGCTAAGAACACGATTATCAGAACAAGTTAAAAATAAAATAGCAAACGAACAAGCACCTGAAGATATTAAAACTTTCAAAGAATTATTCCAAAAGTTGTACAAATCAAAGAAAAGCTCATTAAAGATACAAAATGAACTATCGAAAACTATTCAAGGTAACAATTCGGTACAAAAATTCTCACAACAAATTGAAAAACTAATTTCAGAATTAAACAATGTACAAATATCTGAACAAGGTGAAGATAGTAAGCCCATAATAACAAAACTAAACGATCAACTAGCATTAAATGCATTTAAATCAGGACTGAGAGAACCGATAAAAACAACTATTTTCGCATCTCAACCTAAAACACTAAATGAAGCAATAAAACTTGCCATTGAAGTCGATTCAGATGAAGATAAAAACAAAAGCATCTTTCACATCAGATAAAATAGTATGAACAGAAACTACTCAAAACAAAATCTTAATAGAAGATATAACAATAATTATTAAAATAGAAGTAGGAATACCCTCAATAATAATAGAAATAATAATGTTAATGCATATAGAAATAATAGCAATTATAACACGCGAAATGGTAATAATTATAATAATAATAATTATAACAATAATAATAAATAGAATAATAACAATAACTATAACAACAATAATAGTAATAACAATAATAATAATAGAAAACAACAAAATACGCGACATCAAAATAAAAACCAAAGAATCAACATACTAAATTCGGGAAACGCACAGAGCGTCCCCGATCAACATCAATCGAGGGACGTAAACTTCGCAATATCTTCAGATTAAATATAAAGCAAATTACAAATTACGTAACAATTAAAACGGATATGGCAAATAAACCATATATTCTTTTAATTGATAGTGGAGCTGATATCTCAGTAATAAGAAAAGGTTAAATACATCCAAATCTAGAACTAAATGATGAGTGCTGTAAGATAACAGGAGTAACAGATAATAGAAAATGAAACTCTGTCACAAAAATTTCATGTCGTAGATGATAGATTCCCTATAAACACTGACGGTATTATAGGCAGAGATTTCCTTGTTAAATACAAATGCAAAATTGATTATGAAACTTTCATAATCACAATCTGTACTAATGAAACAGACATTGTACTACCTATAATGACAAGAATTCCTGAACACGATTACATAGATATTGCTGCACGTACTCAAATCATACAAGCCATCAATTGTCAAGCAGAAGAAGATAGCATTGTTTTGAACCAAGAAGTTCAAGATGGTGTTTTTATCGCAAATTCCATAATATCTGCAAAGGGTACACATTAAAATTTTAAATACTTCAGAAAAAGAAGTAAATTTCAAATTACCCACCTTAAATATTCAGCCGCTAAACAACTTCTATGTAATTTATAAAAATGAAAATATAATCAAATCATCTGAAGATAGATGTAATCGTTTAAAAGATAAATTAAATATTAAGAACTTAGACATAAATACAAGAAATTCATTATTAAAAATCTGCAAAGAATTTACCGACATATTTTATTTAGAAGGTGATCGTTTAACTGCGAATAATTTTTATAAACAAAAAATAAGTGTATCAGATCATAATCCAGTATACATTAAAAATTATAGATTACCACAAACACAAGTGTCAGAAATAAATTAACAAATCGAAAAATTATTAGAGGATGATGTTATTGAACCCTCTAGTAAGTTTGTTTTCACATAAAAATCCTTCGTCAAAAATGACTCGAATCAGAATAGAACTAATGGATTATGACTTTGAAATTATATATAAAAAAAGGTATGTTAAATACAAATGCAGACGCCTTATCAAGAATTAAATTGGATTCCGACATGCTCAAAGAAATGATACCAACGACGAATGAGATAAATGTATTAACGCGTAATATGAATAAAAATTTAAAAAACACTGCAGTAAAAGATATTAAAGAAACTCTACCAGTTGAGACAGGCCATCTCAGCATTTGGGAATGTTCTTCAATATCAGATGTAAGAAACATCAGAAAAATAAAATTTAAAAAGATTAATATAAATAAATGCGCGCGCGAAATAAAGAAAAAATATTTAAAGAATATGCCCAAAATAAATATTAATAAAAAGGAGGTAATGGTAGAGTACAGTGATAATGCGAAATTGAACCTTGGGGTTATTCTGCAGAAACTGTCACTCATTATGAATAATAATAAAATATATGAATTAGCTATAGCAAACAATGATGAAATATTTGAAGATATAAATATTAATGAATTTAAAGAAATATATAAAATGTTGCAACATGGTATGAAAAATAAAGGGCAAAATGAAATACGTATGATTATATATAAACCTCCAATAAATATAAATAATGAAAATGAGTAAATAAAGATAATAAAGGAATTCCACGATACTCCACATTTAGGAGGACATTCAGGCGTGAAAAGAACAATAAATAAAATAAAACAACGATACATATGGAAAAATCTACATAAAATGGTAAAGAGATACGTCAACAACTGCGAAAAATGTGCAAAAAATAAACAGATAAGAAATACAAAAGAAAAACTAACCTTAACGCAAATACCTGACACAAGTTTCCAAATAGTCGAAATTGACACAGTAGGTCCTTTGATGCAATCTAAACAATATAGGTACATTTTAACAATACAATATCAACTTACTAAATATGTAGAGGCGATTCCTATACAAAACAAGGAAGCCAATATAATAGCGAAAACTTTAGTTGAAAAATTTATTCTTAAATATGGTGCATTCAAAGTATTAAAACAGATATGGGTACATAATTTGTCAACGAAATAATGAAAAACGTATGTGATATTTTTAAAATACAACATAATACTTCTACTCCGTTCCATCATGAAACATTAGGTGCAATATAACGCAACCACAGAGTACTAAATGAATATTTATTATCATTTGCTAAAAATGATAATTGGGACAACTGGATTCCGTATTTTACATTTTGTTATAATATCACACCACACTCTGATACAGGTATATCACCTTTTGAATTAGTTTTCGGTAGAATTGCAAGTTTACCAGCACAAATTGAAAACAATAAACCCTCTCCAATTTACGATATCGAAAATTATGCGCTAGAACTAAAATTTCGGCTACATCAAGCACATAAAATTGCTAAATCTCTGTTAGACATTGCTAAGAAAAAACGTAAAAATATTGTAGATAAAAATATAAATCCATTAAATATAAGTATAGGAGATAAAGTATGGCTAAAACTAGGGAATAGAAAGAAAATGGAACCACCATATAAAGGTCCATATGAAGTAATAGAAACAAATAATGTAAACACTAAAATCTTAATTAATCAACAAATAAAAGAAATTCACAATAATAGACTTAAGAAAGCATAATAATGTAATAATATTAAACAAAATACATATATATAATTTTAAGGTTATTGACATTAAGACAAATGTAAACAAAATATGTAATACCTAAATTTAAGCATAATAACACAAATATATATGTAAACAAAAAATTTTTTGCTTAACCCAAAAAATTTTTTTTTCCAAACCGTTGGGGATGTAATGCATATGAATACAAAAAACACAAAATTACACAAAAATATCATTCGGTAATATTATAATGCATAATATGCAATTCACTATAATACTAAATCATATTCTAGTAATAGAAGCCACACGTGCCTGTTAAACATATTGAAGAATAACACATATGTGATAAGCAACCTCATGTTGTGACAAAATATGTAACTGCATGCAATTTGTTTAATTGCATTGCTTCATATTATGAAATAGAAATATGACACGTACTTTGACCTTCAAGTAAAAGTGAAATTGTAAACTCAATAAATTCTTTTAAATTAATAAATTATTTTCTTTTAAGAATAATAAATAATTTAATTTATTGAGGTAAATTGAGATTATGATATTATGCATAATTGTATTTAATTGTAAATTATTTCAAGTGCATTACTGTCCATCCAACATTTTTGTAACCTAATATATGTCTATAGAATATTGTTAATTGATACCCAAATATTTGTAATTTTAATTTTTAGTGTGAGAAATACTAATTTGAATTCTAAGAATTATGTATTTTTTTTTTGATTTAGTATATAAGCACGGATATTTTCAATAAAATTTTCACTCTTGATTTGAACTCTAAACCTGAGTCTTGTTTTTATTTTCCACTCCGGAAACTAGTCGGCATTTATTGCCATTTTTACAGTTCGGCTTTTTAGCCATCAACAAGAGCAAACATAGGTAGATATACTTGCCGCTCAAAGACCAATTTTCAAGTTTAATATTATTTCTTCAACCAGCGATTCCCAATAATTACATTGGTATCCACCAACATTACACTACATTTAATACAATTTACCTTCGCCTTTAAAACTATATAGCACATTCCTATTTTATTGACCTTTTGTTTTAAATTTATCTGAAAAAAGGGCGGTAACACAGAAGACTCGGACGCAACCTTATTAATACATTCCTAATATTTACTTTAAGAATTCTGTGAATTGTTAAGTATTTAAGAATTGTCACTTTTATATAGTTTTGTTGTTACACATGTCCTTTAAAAAAATATTCAATAGAAAACCCATTAAATTAATCTATCACAATAAGCAATAAAAATTTATGAGGACATTCCAGGTAACGCAGAAGCCAAAAGAAGGTAACGCAGAAGAATTGTAGTGTAATTTAAAAAATTTAAAATGTACATATATTGTACATATTTGTAATAATATACTAGAAATCAATGCCAATATCAGGCCAGATGCCTACAAAAACAAAGAATTTTTTTATATTTATATTTATACATCAACAACAAAAAAACAAGCAAAAAAATTAACTTACCATAATTATTAAAATAAAAATAAATTATAAATTACGAATTATATATGTGTATACAATATATACTAATTATAATGCATGTATTTAATTATGTATGTTTATATAAATGTTTAGATATAAAATTAAAAATTGAATTAAAAATAACACACAAACTAAAACAAAGAAAAAAAATAGGGATAACATCAATATAAATATTATATATATATATACTCTATGTGATACTATTGCTAAATGTTATCTTAAAATTTAAAAAAAAAAAATGTATCTTTTTTTCTTCCGTTTTTTTTTTTTAAATTTATCTACTTATATGTATTGTAAATGTATTTCAATTACTATTAATATCTTACATAATTCATATACACGTGTAATTATTTTAATACATACATGCTTTCAATATCATGAATTCTATTTATTATTAATAAATTAATATTAAATTAATATTTTTCTCTTTAATTTTTTTTTTTTTCTCTGTAATTAAAATTTTGTTTCTCTCAACGTTAATGTGTATTTACTGAAAATTATTAAATGTTGAGCATCCACTTTATATGTTATTTCATTTTAATATTATTTTCGTTTTTTTAAAAAAAAACAAAAAAGCTTGAGATTGTTCTTATGTCATTTATGATTTATTTATGGACCGTTTACAATACAACGTGGAAAATGTTACCTTTTTAAAATTTAGCGTAGAATGAAGTTTAGTAAGTTAGATGTTCGTATGTTATCGAATTCATAAAGAACATTTGAAAATTCAAATTCAAACTGACATATCTTTATATTCATTGTTTGAAATATTTCGTATCAAATCTTCACTGTATTTTATTTTCAGTGAATAAAAATAATTTATCTTTTGCTGTTTTCGTTAAATTTTCATGGAATAAAAATGTAATTATCCTTTTTTTGTAATAACAATAACCGTCAACAATAATAAGGTTTTGAATATTTCGAAATTTTAAATTTTGTATTTGAATAAATTTCGAAAAAAACAGCTTTATACGAGTAGGGGCAGATCGTGTACCTTTGGACATTGGTTGATTTTTCTCATTGAATTTCCGATAACTAAGAATAGGATTGCTTTTTTATTGCAATGTTTTATGTAATTAATACTAAATTATTCTGGTATCTGAAAATTATACAAATTTTAACAGTCCAACAGTTCAAAACAGATAATTATACATAATTTCGAAAATATAACTTTTGTCCACATGTACATCGTCTTGAATGTACCTGTAGACACACGTCAATGTACCTATGGACATATGCATATCTAAGAAAAATTTCAATTAATCAATCAAAATCAATTTAAAAAACTTG
This sequence comes from Bombylius major, assembly GCA_932526495.1. Classification (NCBI taxonomy): domain Eukaryota; kingdom Metazoa; phylum Arthropoda; class Insecta; order Diptera; family Bombyliidae; genus Bombylius; species Bombylius major. The sequence continues at coordinate 19,218,407 of OW052046.1, read as the reverse complement.
AAAAAAAAAACAAATTTATTCAAAAATAAAAACATAAACATAACAAAATGAACATAAAAATGAATTAAAAAAAGAAAAAAAACAAAAATAATTCTTTTCCATTAACAAAATAAATATAAAAAAAGATTTAATTATGTGTTATTCAGTACAGTTCCTCGGTATCATAGTATTCTTCTTCATTATTGCAGTTCAAAATGTCATCTTCAGATTCATCAGCAACTTTGTAACAGTTCTGGCAAATAAAGCAATTTTCATCATCTGAATCTGGAATATTCTCCTGATGTGGTCTACATACACATTTTAAATGGAAGTAACACTTGCATAACGAACATCTTAGTATTTTTTCCTTGTTTTCATACTTTTTACAAATTACACACGTTATTAACAGTTCGTCATTTAAAATTTTTATTTTTTTTGGTTTACGAGTGCTGGTACCAGCTTTGAAATTCAATGTAGGAACTTTCTTTTCTTTTTTTTTATTATTTGATTTCCTCAAGGTATTCTGTATTATCTCGTTCTTTTCAGGTGTATCTGTAAGAAGTCTAGTCTTACCCGGTTTTATTATTTTTAATTATTCTTCATATTTTTAGAACAAAAGTGACAACTAAAAATCAGTTCAAGTGTTGAACTAATGGAAAAAAATGAAAGAATTGCAAAAGGCATGAAATATGCGGAAGTTTGCAGCATTAATAAAGAAAAATATGAAGAACTTTAAAAAAAAAACTTTAAAATAAACATTCAACCGTTTCGTTTCCTTTCGTTCACAGATATAAAAGTTTTATTTTTAGTTGTTCCATCACGTCACATGATGCGACAGTGGGAATACAAAAACTGAGGTGAAGTGAGACCGACAATACAATTCTCACATCACGTCACGCGACTCTGGGAATAAGGCCCACTGACTGTCTGTGAAGAGCTATGCCTTGTCACATTCTAGCATTACAACTGTTGGGTTCTTGTTCAAGTTCTCGCTTTACCCCCTTGCTGTGCGTCGGTGGCCCCTGGAAACTGACTCGGATAGTCAGACAAAAATTGCGAGTGCTGTGGCCCTCCTACAGGGGGTTAGCATGAGGCTGACAACATCATCTTATAAAAAAACGGACTGTCACGAAACCCGAAGTTCAAGGCTCTTGACAGGCTGTAGCGCCATGGAGTAAGTAAGTAAGTAAGTTGAAAATTCACAAGATGTTTTTTCCAATAATTTCTTAAATTCTTTTATAGAAAATCATAGAGAACTTTTGGAGAATGTTTGTTGATTGGTGTGGTTGACAAGTCTATTTTCTGGTAAACTTTCAAAGGGGGGGGGGGGGGGGGGGTTAAGGTGATATTAACCAACCACGAATATACATAGCACTTCAAATAATCTTTCAGAAAATGATGGTTTGTTTGATCCAAGAGTAGGAGCAACGGCGGAGGGTGGTATGGTTCAGGGTGTTCAGTGAACACCCTAAAATTGTTATGAACCTGATCATTAAAATTTTCTAATTACATTCGAAAACAATTTTTTTTTTTGTAACAAGAAAAGTAATTTTTTAATATATGTATTAGTAAAATCATCATAATATACCAAAATTATCAAAAATATTTTTTCACTTTTCGTTTCTCTTTTTTGCTTCATAGAATTTTGTATGCAAGGTGTTCACATTTCAAACTGAACATTAGAAAAATCGTACTACACCATTATATTCGTTTATATTTTTCTCTTTTCAAATTCGTTTTTTCATACATCAGTCAGGCAGGTTCATATTTTAAAATGAACCCAGTACAAAATGTACAATACAGTATCCACAGAAAATTACAAGAGAATAATATTTGGTTACTTCATTTCGTTTCTCTTTTTTCTTCATAGAATTTTATATGCAAGGTGTTCACATTAAAGTGAAAGTGAAAGTGTATATTATTATTTTATATTTTTTTATGCTTTGTTTTTCTTATTTTTTTTTTGTTATATTTTTATTGAGTTGTTTAAGTGGGATAGGCCTAATAAAAAATTGGAAATTTTAAACGGATTTTTGAGTTTTTCTTTCTATTTTTTACACATCTTTCTCTTTAGGGAAACCGACTACTTTCCATTGGTTAACGCTCTGACAGCGGTACCTCTTGGGTGGAGTGGAAACTCGTGTTTTAAATTATTTTGAATAGAAACAAAATATAACTTTCATTTCTTTTAGAAATCTGAACACCCGGAAAAATACTACTGGCTCCGCCACTGAGTAGGAGATACCTATGACCAAACGTTTTTCTTTTTCCTTGATAATTGAAGAACGTGTTTAATAATACAATGAATAAATTTATTTAAATAAATCTACATATGTACGAGTATATTGATATTTATCCGCAATAAATTTAATGTAATTTTCCTTTTTTTTTTTAACTTAGAATATTGAACATTTTTTAATTCGAAACAGCAACTAATTTTTTTTTTGTTTTTTTTTTAGAATAGAATTTTTAATAATTTGTTGTTGTTGTATCTTTTTCAGTTATATCCTCTCCTTCTGGTAATTCACGAACTAAAGACAAAAGTTTTTCCAATTTTTGAACTTGTAACGTATGTTGATCAAGATTTTGTTGATTTTTAGGTGGTTTTACTTGTAAACGTAAATTTGGTGATAATTTTAATGAATATGTTGTACCCCTTTTAAATTTGAAAAGAAACAAAATAAAATGTAGGTTATAATTAAAATTAAAAATTAATATAGGAATATGAGTACAAAAGAGAAAGAAAATAAAAAAACAAACTTACTTATCATCTCCAACAATCATAAATGGTATCTTTTTATTAAATGCTAATCTTGTTAATTTACATCTACGACGTAATACAATTCCTTGTACACATATTGGTCTATATTTATCAACATTTAAATCAAATACATGTACTTTACCATCAACTGATACAGCACTAAATACAGTACTAGAATATGGTGCCCGTTTAACATCACCAGCTGATATACCTAAATCAAATATAAATAATGGTTCAAATCTCATATCTTCCCATACCTTAACTCTCCAATCTGCACTGCATGATATAAATATATTTGAATTATATTTATTATAATCAATACAATATATTGATAAATAATGTGCCTCATATATTGCTAAATATTTTGTACTATATGCTGTATTACATTTATATATGAATCCTTCTTCAGTACCAATTAAAAATATATCTGATTGTGTTGGATGAAATGTCATACATGAACCACAACTTTTTAATTTTGGTGATATACCATCTGGTCCATTTTGTGAATTATGATCCATATATAATGTTATCATTGTTGTTATTGATAAACAATTTTGCATTAATACCCAATTAAAAACTATAGCATCTGATAAAACTGAATAGAAATTTACTTCACCGTCAGCCATATCAGGACCCCCCAATTACACATAAGAGACTAAGAGACTCTTAGCCTCTTAAATGCAATTAGCAGACACTTTGCAGAAATTGCTATTCTAGGTAAGAGGTAAGAGATGTCACCAATCAGCTGATCTCTTAAAAATTGTGGTGAGTTTAGTTAAGAGAATTTGGTATTCTCAATAAGAAGATAAGAGACGTTTCTAACCTCGAAAGTCTATTAACTTAGCAGGTCATTGGTGAGGTCCTCTTATTGTTATTGTGTAGAAGTGGAGTTTTTAAAAAGTGACGAAATTAAAAATTAAAAAAAAAAAATTAATAAAAGAAAATAAAAATAATATAAAAAAAATAAATAAAATGGAAGAAATACTATTATTAATTTTTTTACCACGGTAAATTTTATTCTACCACAAAATCTAATGTCAAAATTTACTACTGTAGTAAAAATTTACTCGATTCCACACACACTCTTACACATAAAAAAAAGAAGAAGAACGTGACAGCTTCACCAAAATCCGTATTAAAAGCGAATCAGGCATAAACTCGTACATTCAAATTCAAACAAATGTCATGATAATCAGCTGATTTTAGTGAATTTAAAACCTCTTAGTCTCTTACACATTATTATCACCACACGTCTGCTATGTAGAATACCAATTTCTGCTAATAAATCTCTTATGATAAAAAGTTTAGAGAAGTAAGAGAAATAAGAGACTTATGTAGAATTGGGGGGTTACTTTTAAAATCTGGAAAAGATGGATTCTTCATTGTGAATAAACAAACTGCACCTTCAGTATATTGTCTCATACAATCAACTGAAAAAAAAAAGAATGAATATTCAAAACAATATTCTTCAAGAGAATATTCTTTTATCATAAAACTCACATGAACCATATGTTACAGCAAATAAATCATAATGAAATGTATTAAAACACAGATCAGTTACGCCTAATTTTTTATTAGTTTTATCAAAAAAAAATTTCCATAATGGTAATAATGTACCCTCATTTTCACGAAATTCATCTGATGGATCCTCATAATAACGATAATCATATGTAACTTCATCAAATATATTTTGACTAACCATACGTTCTAAAATTTGCAATGCTTGTAATAATTTTCGATTTAAATCAGCTCTAATTTGTTTTCTTTCTTCTATCTCTTTTAAAATATCTTCTGTTCTAGTTGTTTGCTAAAGTAAAAAGAAAAAAAAAACATTAATTAAAAAAATTAAAAAAAAAAATTGTAATTTAAATTAACAAACTTTCTTTTCTTTATCTTTATCTGTCATTTGTTCAGCATAATCTTCTATATATGCATCATATATAATCCATTGTTGTGCATGATTTCCCTATTTCGAACGTGGTGGTAGCATAGTTTGAGTTTCAACTGACTAAAAAAAATAAATATCATGGAATTTTAATTTTTTCCTCAGCATTTTAAAATTTTCAAAAATGAAATAAAACGTTTTTTTAAAAATTCAAGCTTGTGCGCGAGATTGACTTATCAAAGACTGACTATTCATAAATCTTGCGATAGCCTTGTATAAACATTTTGAAATACTTGCAATGGAAATTTTAAAAAGAAAAAAAACAGTGTTACTACATGATGTGAGCAGGGCCAGATTAGCCATATACCAGAAGTAGCAAATGCAATGGGGCTTCGCGCATTTGGGGGGCCCCACGCATAGAAAAGAAATTGACCTTTTTTTTTTATTTCCAGTCAAAAATTTCAAAAATGTCGAGAAGACTTCATAAATAGAAGTAATATTGCTTGCAAATTGCGGTTTCATACTTTCTATGCATGCAAGGTGGTATAAGAAAGCTTGAATTTTTCAAAACGATCAAATCTTTTACACATATGTATGTATATACTCACTCTACTGGGTAATGAATATGTAAGTGCAGCCCTTTCACACAAATTGAATTGATTCACTAATTTTCGGCTGTCCACTATTTGTGGTACTACAATGTCTTCTTCACCTATAAAATTTATAAATGTTTTTTTGTTTTTTCTTTTGTAAAATTAAATTCAAATTTCATATATAATATTCAGAAACTAAATTAAAGACTTACCCCCCAATTCTACATAAGAGACTAAGAGACTCTTAGCCTCTTAAATGCAATTAGCAGACACTTAGCAGAAATTGCTATTCTAGGTAAGAGATAAGAGATGTCACCAATCAGCTGATCTCTTAAAAATTGTGGTGAGTTTAGTTAAGAGAATTTGGTATTCTGGATAAGAAGATAAGAGACGTTTCTAACCTCGAAAGTCTATTAACTTAGCAGGTCATTGGTGAGGTCCTCTTATTGTTATTGTGTAGAAGTGGAGTTTTTAAAAAGTGAAGAAATTAAAAATTTAAAAAAAAAAATTAATAAAAGAAAATAAAAATAATATAAAAATAATAAATAAAATGGAAGAAATACTATTATTAATTTTAAATGAATATAGTATTATATTTTATATTATATATATTTTATATTTTCTAAATACGCGGGAATAAAAATGTAAATCTTTCACTTTTTCTTTTTTTACAAATTATTTAAAGGTTGAGTTATACTGTTAAAAGTTAATTAAAAACCGTTTAATCAAAAATCAGTAAAAACTATGCTATATGAATAACATTTAAAATATCTAGTAACCTATGATTTCAAATTTTTATTTAACAAAAATAATCCGATTTTGGATTAATTTGGGAGTACGCTATAAACTGTAAATTGGGATTAAAATAATACATGCAAACGTTGATACTTTTATACACTTAAAGCATATATAAAATAATATTATATATGACCAGCCCGTATATAAAACATTGTAACCAAAATTCTTTGCTAACTGACTTCAGGTAACCGACAAACGCTTTTTCATGAAAGCTATATAGCAAAGTTTCAATAAAGTTCTCTCACAACTTTGACGTCATTGATATTTTTTGAGTTTATTATTTTGTATTGTGAGTTGTGACGTTGTGTTATGAATATGATGAGAAAATGAAATGAATGATCATCATGTACATATGCATAGCTAGTTGGTTAATATTAATAATAATGCTTATCTACATTGTTTTATGATTACTTCGATCATGGTTTGCTAGATTTCTGTTAAAAAATTTCATTTGCTTTAATTTATTTGAATTTCTCTTTTGTATGGGTACATTTTTGTTTTAAAAAAAAAAATCCTTTTATTATTATTCAAATTATAAATATAGGTACTATATGCCACCTGTTTATTCTGTGTTCTTTATGTTCTATCAGCTCATTATTTTGTTGGATGTTGAATAGTAAAGACTAAAGAGCGATTTTATTTGCGTTTTTATCAAATCTGTATTTTTCAATACAATTTATCTGTATAAATCAATTAGTCTTCTTTTAAATATCAAAAATCAGTATTTTTTAATACTTATTCATACTCGTATTTTGCCTTTTATTTTGAGCTTTTTTTTATTTTCATTTGAAATTTGATTTCATTTTGAATTATTTTTTAAAATGTCGTGGAAGAGAAACCGTTGTACAATTATAACCTGTAGGGATTCAATCCAAGAAGTCCCTTCAAAAAGGTTTTTTGAGTTCCCGAAACCTGGGACTTCCAAATATGATAAATGGCTCGAAGCTGTTGGTGAATCAAAAGAAGCTATTCAAACAAGAAAACGTCCTTATATATGCGATGCTCATTTTGAAAAACAAAAACTTAATCAAGTAATACCGCCAGTATGCTCTGAATGTGAAAAAAAATGTAAAACCATTAGACTTTACAGTAAGAAAATTTGCCGCCTTGAAAAAACAATAGTTGCATTAAAGTTTTATAAAAAAAGGTCGACAAAAATTCATAAAAAACTGAGAATTAAAGTACGACGATTCAGTAAAAAATTGAAAGAATTTAAAGAAAACTCTGAAATATCCTTGGAAGAGAAAATTGATAATTTAGAAGACGTAAATTTAGAAAGTAAAGTGTTTGCAAAGCTAATACTATGCTTAAATAAGCCAATTTATACTGCGGATGAAAAATGGATATCGCAGTGCATCTTTTTTCGCTCATTTGCAGGATATAATTTTTTACGGGATCAATTGGGCTTTCATTTGCCAAGCACTTCATCTTTACATAGTTGGATTAAAATTAAAAGCCTATCTCCTGCTTTAAATGAAACGGTACTTAATGAAATAACAAAAAGTGTAGGGCTCCTTTCTGAAAGAGAAAAAATTGTTATACTTATTTTTGATGAAATGTCAATTCAAGAGGACATAACATATGATAAATATAAAGACCAAATTGTAGGGTACATTGATTATGGCAGCGGTGAAAGAAATACAGTAAGTGCTAAATCTGTTTGCGTATTTTCTATTAGAAGTATTTGTGGAAGCTTCATGCAGGTTTTGTATTATGTTGCCTGCCCAGGTACGATTCCTGCTGATAATTTAAGGAAGGAAGTGGAGAAATGTTTAGACACTTGCGAAAAACTTGGTCTAAATTGCATTGGCACTGTTTGTGATCAGGGATCTACAAACAGAAAGTTATACAGCACTAAAAATGTGTCAATGGAACATATATTTTTTACGTTTAAAAATAGGATTGTTTATGCACTGTTTGATTATTGTCACTTGATCAAAAATATAAGAAATAATTTGTCGAAATATGATTTTTTTACTCCAGACGGGATTGCATCGTGGGAAATAGTTGAATATTTATTTACTTTAGAGAAAAATGAATGTACTAAAGTATGTACCAAGCTAACTGCAGCTCATATTTATCCCACGGAGTTTCAGAAAATGAGTGTAAAATTAGCCGTTCAAGTACTAAGTAGAAGTGTAGCAATTGGAATCCGTACTGCTTTTGCACTCGGTAAATTTCCTGACAAACTTAAAGGAAAAGCAATATCAACATTCTAAAACTTAGAAAAAATACTTTTCATTATAAAAATTGTAAAACTTGAATGTACAATATAACAACAATGTACAATTTAGAATAGGTACATACATATAACATATTGTACATACATATGTGCACAAAAAAACAGAAAAGACAATTTGCATGCGAAAAATAAAAAAACAAAACAAAAAAAATACTGAAATGTTCAATTATAAAAAATAGGATCAAAATAAATAAATAAAAATAAAAAATCAGCAGAAATACAATAAATTTATATGATTTTTTGTACATTGAAATAGGACAATAATAAAAGCATATGTAAATTTACATAATATGTTTGTATAATAAATATATATTCCATATAAACATACATATGTATATATAATAATAAAAAAACATAGTACCTAAATTATCAATTTTCTCTTCCAAGGATATTTCAGAGTTTTCTTTAAATTCTTTCAATTTTTTACTGAATCGTCGTACTTTAATTCTCAGTTTTTTATGAATTTTTGTCGACCTTTTTTTATAAAACTTTAATGCAACTATTGTTTTTTCAAGGCGGCAAATTTTCTTACTGTAAAGTCTAATGGTTTTGCATTTTTTTTCACATTCAGAGCATACTGGCGGTATTACTTGATTAAGTTTTTGTTTTTCAAAATGAGCATCGCATATATAAGGACGTTTTCTTGTTTGAATAGCTTCTTTTGATTCACCAACAGCTTCGAGCCATTTATCATATTTGGAAGTCCCAGGTTTCGGGAACTCAAAAAACCTTTTTGAAGGGACTTCTTGGATTGAATCCCTACAGGTTATAATTGTACAACGGTTTCTCTTCCACGACATTTTAAAAAATAATTCAAAATGAAATCAAATTTCAAATGAAAATAAAAAAAAAGCTCAAAATAAAAGGCAAAATACGAGTATGAATAAGTATTAAAAAATACTGATTTTTGATATTTAAAAGAAGACTAATTGATTTATACAGATAAATTGTATTGAAAAATACAGATTTGATAAAAACGCAAATAAAATCGCTCTTTAGTCTTTACTATTCAACATCCAACAAAATAATGAGCTGATAGAACATAAAGAACACAGAATAAACAGGTGGCATATAGTACCTATATTTATAATTTGAATAATAATAAAAGGATTTTTTTTTTTAAAACAAAAATGTACCCATACAAAAGAGAAATTCAAATAAATTAAAGCAAATGAAATTTTTTAACAGAAATCTAGCAAACCATGATCGAAGTAATCATAAAACAATGTAGATAAGCATTATTATTAATATTAACCAACTAGCTATGCATATGTACATGATGATCATTCATTTCATTTTCTCATCATATTCATAACACAACGTCACAACTCACAATACAAAATAATAAACTCAAAAAATATCAATGACGTCAAAGTTGTGAGAGAACTTTATTGAAACTTTGCTATATAGCTTTCATGAAAAAGCGTTTGTCGGTTACCTGAAGTCAGTTAGCAAAGAATTTTGGTTACAATGTTTTATATACGGGCTGGTCATATATAATATTATTTTATATATGCTAAAAGTATACATATTCTTTTTCTTACACATAAAAAAAAGAAGAAGAACGTGACAGCTTCACTTTCACCATTTCAATAATTTGGGCTTAAGCCAAAATCCGAATTAGCGAGTTTATAGCAGATAAAATTGGGAGTAAACCAAAATCCGTATTAAAAGCGAATCAGGCATAAACTCGTACATTCAAATTCAAACAAATGTCATGATAATCAGCTGATTTTGGTGAATTCAAAACCTCTTAGTCTCTTACACATTATTATCACCACACGTCTGCTATGTAGAATACCAATTTCTGCTAATAAATCTCTTATGATAAAAAGTTTAGAGAAGTAAGAGAAATAAGAGACTCTTATGTAGAATTGGGGGGTTAGTCTCCTCTTATGAAATACATATATGTATGAAAAAATAAAGACACATGTAGATTTTTTGTTGTTGTTGTAAACATTAGTGTGCATTAGATATGTATGTAGGATTATTCTTTTTGATTCTTGAATTAGGTAGAAATAAGTAATAATAATTAACATTTAATTATATTGTCTAATTTTGTTACTAAGTGAATTTCATCGTATTGTATTAAAATCAATAATAATTACCGTTGTAAGTCATACGATTATATCGATTGTAAATTACAGCCAATCACAGTACACTTTTTACTAATTTTCTAAGATGATAAGAAAGACCAGACCGGTAGACGGTTCTTGGGTTCAGTTAAGTTGCGCAGTCTAGATTCTACAGTGGAAGTGGTCAGTCGTAATAATTAAAAAAGTAAAAGCGGTTGGCTGCAATAAGTATTAAGTGGAAGTTGTTAGCTGTAGTCCAAGTTGTAAAAGTGGAAGATTGTATAATTAAACAAAAAGAGTAATTATCATTGAAATTAAATTTAAAGTAACTACATATCAGATTGATTAAGCAAAATTTTAAATAAATCTCGAAATATATCATAGGAATTCAAAAATAAATTTTATACTAATATTTTATAATAAAATTCCTACATATGGGGGCTCAAGCGGGATATTCCCAAAAATTTTGCTTAGTCAGTGAAAATTGAAATTAAAGTGTGTGACTGAAAATAAAGAAATATATATATAGTGAAAATTCATTAATATATATATTAAATATAAAGAATGTGTAAAGGGTACCCACACGCTGTACTTATATTAAAGAAATATATATGGTGAAAAATTATATATATAGCATATAAAGAAAGTGCGTAAATATATATATAAAAAAAAAAAAAAAATTTAAAAAAGATATATACCAATATATGTAGGTACTCTGAAAATTCATTAAAAGGTATATTCTGAAAATTCATTAAAACATAAAAACGTGTTGCAAATAGGTTATAGAATACCCAAGTGCATGTGCAGAGACCATAGATATAGAAAATAACAGACTGACCTATCGGTAATAAAATTTAATCTGTCGTTACTAACCATAGACATAGACAACATAGAAAGATATTACCGACACGTCAGGTAATAAAGTCCAACTTGTCGTAACAATATTTAACCCGTCGTTATAAAATTTAACCCACCGTCGAAAATTTTTATTGAAAAGTATCAAGTCGTGATAAACTCGGTTTCGCAGTTTGTTGTTATATTCAGTTAGAAATATAAAAAAAAAAAAAAACTAACTATAAAATATGGGTTCAAGAAGACGTAGAACACTACAGAGTAGCAATTCTGTAATAGGCGTAAGTTCTGATAATGATGATAACCCAACACGTGCTACCGATCTCCCCGGAAGTGTTCCTTCAGTGAAAATTAATTTCGCGGACGTCGAGAGTGTCATATGAAAATTCACTGGTACCGAAACAATTAGCGTAGGAAAGTGGATAGATGAGTTTGAACAATACGCAAATGTCTTTCGCTGGAATGACTTACAAAAATTTGTGTTCTGCAAAAAATCACTTGCCGGCGCTGCTAAATTATTCGTTATAAATAAAATATGTACCTGCTAACTAGGAGGAGGGGGAAAGGTGGTTTTCGAATTTTATCTAATGGTCAAAAAATCTGACAGTTAAATTGAGAAGGATACGACGGTCGTCGTTGAGTCGTGAAGTATCTATAAGCTATCACAGGCCCATCCAAGATGAATTCCTAAATTTCTTTCCAATAATGTACCATATAGCACGAATATTTGAAAATAAATCACACACATTTAAAAATCACATTCACAATTACATACATGGTTGGTTGGTTGATTGAAGTGGCGGTCCGATGACCCAATTAGCACTAATCGTGCCGTTTTGATACCACACACCGACACACCTCTCAGTTGTCAGTCAAAGGGTTGTAAGTCCTTCTGTCATACATGCACCTACAGTTTAAAGTTGAATGCGAACCACTAAATTCGTTGGTAAAGAACGAATTTTATTCGTATGACAGGGCTTGGTACTAATATTCCTTGTAGTTTTTGTGGACTTAGCTTATGGTCTCGAAGCAAAGTCACCAAACTAATTAGTACCGAGCACTTATAACCAACTTAAAGTGAATTGGTACTCATTCAAAGCTGAGTGAACTCAGGCGGACTCGAACCCGAGATGAGACCTTCATCTTATTTAAGAAGAAGAAGAAAAAAACAACAAAAAAAACACAAAAATAAATACCTCATTATTATTATCCTGATTATTGTTTTTATTTAATTCACTATTCATTCTTTTTGTTTTTTGTTTTTTATTTAATTATTATTTTTTAATTAATTAAGTAATTTTTTTTTTCTATTAAAATTTTATCTAATTATTTATTGATTACATAAGAAAAACATATAAATAAAAAATTAACACAATAAGTTTGGTTTTTTATTTTTTTTTCTCTTTTTAAATTTTAATTTGAAGTTCCTTTAGTTAGAAATTTAAAAATTCTAGATAATTGATTAGAAAAATTTGAAAAATCAAAAATTATGTACTCTAAATGTGGTTATTTAAAAGCAAACTATGTACTTTATGTATTTTATTTTGAATTTTCAGAATTTTTTCACTCATGAATGCAAAATTCAAAACTTAATAAAAACAAAAATAAATTTAAATACCAAAAAATAGTAATAAGAAAAATTCACTAATACCTATACAAAATAATAATTTATATAAATAAGTTATTATACCGTCGTTAAATTAATTTTTTTCCACATCCTTACGATGATAAAATCAAAATGCAACTAAAAAATAATAATAACTAAAAATGTACTACAATATTGTACTTTCATTTAAGATACAATTTTTTTATTGTTGTTTTCGTTTTGTTTTTTTTTGTTTTTTGGAGTGAAACTAATTTAAATTTTATAAAGAAAAAAATAATTATTTCATTATTGTTAAACATGCTATTTATTATATACAAAGGACAACTATATGAAAATTATTTTATTAAAAAAAAATAAAATAAAAAATTATTTACAAAAACATAGTCAATAAATAATATTTATTCTTCTTATTTGTTTTTTTTTAAATTTTTTTCTACATACATACGTACGACTTCTCATTCTATATTAAATAAGGATAATTTGTTTTAAATATCATGGATAAAACTTATATTCTGATAATGAACAATATACAAGGTGGCCCAAATAAGACTGTATTATTTTTAAAAAAAATCATAACTTTTGTATTTTTAATTTTTTTTTCTTTTTTGCATGTTAAAAAAAATCCTTTTGGAGATTTAGGATGGCTACTTTCAGTGTACAACAACGTCTATGTATATCTATTCAATCTCAACTGAACTACTACCCTACAATTTAGGCATATGTAATCAGAACCGCTCATCAAGCATTCTAACAGACAAAAATCTTCAGTATACATTGAAACGACAATATTTCAGTTAGCGGCAGTCAGCTTTCAATCCTAAAGAATTTGTATGAAAAATTTAAAAGAATACCTATCTATTTATACTTATGCTTTTCTGCTCTTATAAATAAAATAGGATCTGAAAGTTATTTTAATGACGGATTTCTTCTTTTGCTTCGATGTACAATGTACAGGTTTATAGCACAAAAAAACAAACCGAATTTTGGATTAAATTGTGAGTAAGCTATAAACGTTAAAATTGGGAATTGGGATTAAAATAATACATGCAAACGTTATGATTCTTCTTTCTTCTTCATTTTACAATTCGTACCATAAAAATGAGAATCCACCATAATCAGAATCCATACACTACGCATACATATACAAAAATTGGGCTTAAACCATAATCCAAATTAGCGGGTTTATAGCACATAAAATTGAGAGTAAACTAAAATCCATATTAAAAGTGAATTAGCTATAAACCTGTGTATTGTGAAAAAATTATCTTCAACATAAGGGCACCATATTCAAAGGAAAAAACTTAGGAATCAGAAGCAAAATTTCAAATACCAAAATTAATTCTATCATATCTAGAAATATACCTTGATGCAAGAGTCAAGCCAAGTCAAAAATATCCTCAAAAGCAAATTTGTCTGAGGTATCAGGGAGAATGCCAAATTTATAGTGGAAAATAAACATGTTGGTTGACACTTGTCATATGTATTTTCCGTTTTTTATTTTTCTTAGATTTAAAAAAAAAAACGGAAAATAAATTTATGACATTTGTGTTGTGTTTGAGTGTTTAAAAAAAAAAAGGATAGAAAATGTTCTTGAAATAGCTCTATTCTATTTTTCTTTTTGGATGTCAGTACAGGCAAGATAGGCATACTTTTCTATATTCTTTCACAAATTGTTTGAATAAATCTGTCTCGTGTGTGGGGTGATCAGATCTCAATTTCAATCGAGAGAAATCTTTTAAATTAAATATTACCAAGGCAAAAAACTCATCGGGTACTGCCTCCATAAGCACAATACTGACTTCCAAAAAGAAAAACACTATAGCTATTATCTGTTTTGCTTTTTTCCTAATATTTAACATTTTTATGGTCTGATAATTTTTTTTTTATTCCTTTGCGAATTATGTTTTGTTACATACACATATATGTACATACCTACATAAATTTTAAAATGTAAATTGACCATAATATTATTTTAAAATGAAATAAAAAATTTCAGTTTCTATGGAAATGAGTTTGTTTTTTATTTTTAATTTAATTTAAAAATAAATTTCATGAATTCTATCATATAATATACTTACAGTTAAGGATTTTCTAGGTTTGCCACTTTTGGAATAAAACGTTCTTCTTGATAATCTCTAAATTAAGGGGTAAAAAAAAAAGAAGAATTGATTCAAATTGGTTTCCATTCAAAAAACCAAAATTAATAATAATAAAATTCCAAAAATCACAATTTCTATTACACACTCACTTTCATTTTTTTTTTATATAAATTACCACAAAAATTCACGATTTGTATATGTTAGGGATTTTTATATATAAGCAAAAGATTTTTGTATTTACTAATAGACAGTTTATTAACAACTAACAAAAATTAAATTAACTATCAAACAAAGCAAACTTATAAAAAACAAAGTGAACTAAGTTAAGTTACTAAACTAAGTAAAATAGTTAAAGTAACTAAAACTAAGTAGATTACAATATTACAATATTACATTAAACTAATACTTCAACAAACCTGCCCCTAAATGTAATATTGTTTACAATAAAATAATAATTTAATTTAGACCCAACATATGAGTAAATTTCAAATGTTTTGTTTTGTTTAAATTCTTAGTTAATATATCTGCTACCATATCATCTGTTGGTATGTATGTCATCTCTATGATTTTCGCGTTATATATTTCTCGTATATAATGAACCTTTATATCTATATGTTTAGTTCGTGAATGAAAAAGCTGGTTTCTTACCAAGCGTTGAGCACTTAAGTTATCGTTATTTATAATAATTGGATTGTTGCGACAGCAAATAGCCCCTGTAATTTTTTTAGATATTTTCGTATGCCGCTGTATTTTTACAGACGGTAGTAGGTACACATATTTTTTAAAAATGTTTAAAATTGTACATTTATTGGAAATTTTCATAAAAATTTTTCCAATAAATGAACTGTAATTTCAATTCCGTTGACCACGCGCAACATAAAATTTAATCTTGTTTTCTTCAAAAATTGAACAAAGATTTTTGTACTAATCACATGGATTATTACAAAAATCACGCCACTTCACGAATAATCCCATGTACTTAATACAAATACATGAGATTATTCCATATTTTTCTCGAATATAATCTCATACCAATTTTCTATACCTTTTTTTGTCTATTTGTCTCCACTATGCTAAATATTATGAACTTCAGTGTATTTGTCAATATACAAATACACTATATAAATTTTTCACACAACATTTGATTTATTCTTATATAAATCAATGTGTATGAAAAATCAATAATACCATATGATCCATATAATTACATTATATGACCTATTTACCTAAAGTAAATAGCATAATGTAATACCCATCTTCTATTACACACACCATGTCAACTTCCATAATCATAATGCTCGTATACATTATTCATATAATAATGTATCGAATAATCTGGAATTTATATACAATGATGATTGATATACTCGCGCATGGTATAATGCTACCGATGAATTAATCCCGCCGCGCAAATACCAACACCAAATAAACTTCCAAAATATGCATGGTGATTGGTACACGTAATCTGATTTTTTTTTATTTCTGATTGATTTGTTTGTCTAGTCAGACAAGTTCATATTTTCTGTTTTGAGACATTCTGCTTCTGGTTTCGAATCGTTGTACACGATGGATGTTTTTTTTTATATTGCTCGTGAATCGTGGTTAATAAAAGAATTTAGTAATGTGGTTAAGAGAAATAATTTTGTTTTTTTCGATATGCTTGAACTAAGAAATGTAAAAAGAAATGAAGTTGGTCCGTCGGTCAGTACGGTGGTATTTTACGACAATTTTATCAAATTAAATTTAAATTAGGAATATAAATTCGAAAAGTAAAAAAAAAAAAAAAAAAAAGATTTAGTGGAAGAAGAAAATGTGAAATAATAATTAAGTAGTTTTGTCTTCAAAAGGAAGTGTTCTTTTTTTTGATTTAATTTTGTTTTTTTTTATATTTCGTGAATTTAAATTAGAAACCAAAAAAAAAAAAAAATGTTAAATAATGAAAAAAAAAAAAGGTTAAAATCATGATGGTGTTAAAGATACATGTAGGGTATATAAAATGTGCAGATACTCAGAATAAACGAAAGGAGAAATGAGAAAGAAAAGAAAAAAAAAAGCTAAAAGAAATAATTTCAGAAAGAGAACCACAAAGTGAAAAAAAAAAAAAGATCAAATAAAGATATGTATGACGATTACTATTAAGTTGTATATTAATGGAACACTTGTCGTAGGCAATGCTATTTTATTTAGCCATATTAAGGTATGAGAAAATAGAATTAATAGTGAATCATTCAAGTTTTGAATAATTAAGCTTTAGAATTCGTTCGTTTTTTTTTAAATACCATTGAATTTAAACAGTGTAACATCCGAATATAAAAAAAATTATGAGGAATAAGTGGATAAGTCAATTTTGTACTTCTATAGATTTTTATTGGTATCATTTAACCTAGTGCTGAATTTATACTTTATATAATTGTAGAACAACAAAAAAGAAAGTAATAGGTTCTATTGTGTCTTGCTATTAGTGAATAAGGCCTGTTGAAAAAAAAGAAATATAATTGTGATTTAATATTAATATTATAAAAATAAAATTTCTAAGAGAATATATCTTTCTAATTGCATAAAAAAAAAAAAAAAAGAAAAAAAAAAAAAACAATAACAAGAAAAATATATCTAATTTACAAGAAACAATAAATAATAATTATTATAAAAAAAAAAAAAAAAAAAAAAATATAATTACTACGTGTAAAACTGCATAAATAAATTTGAAAAAAAAATAATAATATAATAATAATTAATTGCTTTTTATATTTTTAAATAAAATAAATATTTAATGCGTTTTGCATGAGACATATGATATACCTATATATATATATATATTTTGAAATTATAAAATAGAAGGAAAAAAAAATAATAGATTAAATGTTTTCTAATCGAATAAATGGAGATTTTATGGAGAAGAAAAAAAAAACTATAATAATAAATTAATTTGGAAAAAAAAAGTTAATAAGTAATTTCTTTAGACTAATAAATGTATTTTGAAAAGAAAGAAGAAAAAACAAACAGATTAAAAAGAAAATAAGAATGTTCAGGAGAAAAGTAGAAATTTAAAAAAAAAAAAAAATACTATTTTTATAATTTACAAAAGTATCCTCTCAAATATTATTGAAAAATGAAAAAAAAAAAATAATAATAAAAGAGTTATTATTAATGAAAAAATAATACTATTGTCAATATTTTACGTTAAAGTATATGTTAAAAATAAAAATAAAATAAAATAAATAAATTTTGTTAAATAAATTAAGAAAGAAAAAATTATCTACATTTAAAAAAAAAAAAAAAAAAAAAAAAACAAGGAAAAAGGAAAATTATCAGACGCAAAATGTTAACCTACATACGTTCTGAAAAAGGAAAAAGAATGACTCATCAGGCTATGCCAAGAATCATCGTATCCGGAGTTGCTGAAATATCTATAAGTTAAGTACAATATTTTTTTTTGTAGAAATTGATTTTTTTGTACAAATTTCACAATAGGAAGTAGGGCCATTTAAAGTTCTTTTTCGTAGTAATAATTGATTATTTAAGGGTTTGCAGACGTAAAATTTATTTTTTTTTTGTAAATTAATTCTGAAAAGAAACAACAAAAAAAAAGACAAGTGACAAGAAGAGAAAAAAAAATGTGAGA
Source organism: Bombylius major (assembly GCA_932526495.1). Lineage (NCBI taxonomy): Eukaryota > Metazoa > Arthropoda > Insecta > Diptera > Bombyliidae > Bombylius > Bombylius major. The sequence continues at coordinate 19,199,895 of OW052046.1, read as the reverse complement.
AATATGAGGCTTAGATTTTCCTAAGACCTTTATATTGAAGTAATTTGTATCATAGGGTTTTTATATTAATAGAGATGACAAAAATGAAGAATATGTTACATAAAGGGTTAGGATTTATCTTGCATATACCTACATATTTGTAAATGGCCATAAAAGATATTTAGACATAGGTTAAGTGAATGAGAATTTCTATACCAGGAATTTAGTACTTAAGTAAAATTGTCAAAGAAAAAAAAAAAGGAGCACAGTAATAAAATGCGTATAATTAGAAATTATAAATCAAAACAGTGTTGTGATTTGGACCCTCAACGATGGGTGAAGATGGTCCTCTTGCCAAATCATCTTTTTTTTGTGTGAAATTATGACACCGCCGGTGTTGCCTCTATCCATGAAGTAGTTATGTCTTTTTTTTTCAGGCTTCCTCGTGATCTTGTTTTCTGGTCGTTTCCTCTTTATTTGCCTTCGTTTTATTATATCTTTGGATATGCCGGTCTTTTATGTTACCGTGACGGACCCTCTCCCGAACTGGTGTACTCAAAAGAACCCCCCCCCCCCAGGCTGAAGCAGCTGGAAATCAGACCGGCTGGGTACATCAGGGAGATTCTGTACAATTTTCAGGTCTTCAGATATCTGATTTTTTTTTGTGAATATATCTTAATTTTTCGTTACGTAACAGGATCTTTAATAAGATATGAAAAACCTATTTTAGTAATTAACTTTTTTAAGTAGACTGCTTCTTTTCCAGCGTTTGATATAGCAACGTATTTAGCTTCTGTGCTACTGAGTGCTACCGATGTTTGTTTTTTCGACTGCCACGAAAATGCTCCTCCAGCCAACGTAAAAACCACTATATGACTTTCTATCGCTTTCGTTTCCTGCCCAATCTGCATCAGCATATCCTTTCAGTTGATCACCTGTTTTAAAGAAACTTAATTTCAAATCAATAGTATGATTCAAATATCTTAGCAAATGTTTCACTGCATTTAAATGTTCTTTGTTAGGGATTTTTATATATAAGCAAAAGATTTTTGTTTTTACTAATAGACAGTTTATTAACAACTAACAAAAATTAAATTAACTATCAAACAAAGCAAACTTATAAAAAACAAATGAACTAAGTTAAGTTACTAAACTAAGTAAAATAGTTAAAGTAACTAAAACTAAGTAGATTACAATATTACAAAATATAAATGCAAAATAATTATTAGAAGTTATATTTAAATATCTTCAAAATTTGTTAATTCAAATTATATCAAATATATTATATGTAAATACTTTTTTAAAATATGAAAAAAAAAAATAAATAAATAAATAAATACAAAATATAATTTCAAAAATTATTAATTATATTTCAAATATCTCGTGTTATATTCTTCTAATATATTTTTCTCATGTCAAATTAAAAAAAAAAAAAAGATATGTATTATAAATAAATAACAAAGAATTCTTCAAATTACCATGGCAACTAAATTAGATATTTAAAATTGTATACACTGGACAAAAAGTCAAAGGGCCTTACCAATAGACGAATTTAATTCCGACTTTTAATTTAGTTATAACTTGAAAAGCTAATTTCTATTGAATTAAATTCGTCTATTAGTAAGGCACAAAAAAGAAAATTCACTCATGTGCAAAAAAAAAATAAAAAACAGTAGGTAGTGTCAAAATATTTCATTTGAAAAAAAAAAAAATCCTAAAAGACTTTGTAACATGCCTATAGCACCAGGGCCGTATTTAGGATCTGGAGACCCATAGGATACACCTGTGGTGCGGGCCCTACCGGAGTTGTAATTCTAACAAGCAAAAAAAAAAAAAAGATCAATCTTCTTGTGGTGCGATTTCTACATTTCGCAACAGCTTTATTTTACGCAAAAAAAAAAAGGTCAACCTCCACCTTTACTTTGTCTAATGCTGGATTTCTTCAGTCTCAACTTTCTTGTCCCTAACTTTAGCAGAAAGATAATAAAGAGATTTGCACTTCTTCACCTCTGACTAGCGCTTAACTGCCACCTAAATGTGAATTTGCACGTGCATGTGCATTTACATGTGCATTTGCATGTGCTTGTGAATTTCCATGTGCATGTGCATGTGCAGGTGAATTTGCATGCGAATTGGCATGTGCGTGTGCATGTGCTTGTGCATGTGAATTTGCATGTGCATTTGCATGTGCTTGTGCATGTGCAATTTGCATGTGCATTTGCATGTGCTTGTGCATGTGCATTTGCATGTGCATTTGCATGTGATTGTGCATGTGCAATTTGCATGTACATTTCCATGTGCTTGTACATGTGCATTTGCATGTGCGTGTGCATGTGAATTTGCATGTGCGTGTGCAAGTGAATTAGCAGGTGTATTTGCATGTGCTTGTGCATTTTATTGTGCGTGTGTATGTGCTTGTGCATTTTATTGTGCGTGTGCATGTGCATGTGAATTTGCATGTGCGTGTGCATGTGCTTGTGCATGTGAATTTGCATGTGCATTTGCAAGTGAATTTGCATGGTCGTGTGCATGTGAATTTGCATGTTAATTTGCATAAGCATGTAAATTTGCATAAGCATGTGCATGTGCAAGTGAATTTGCATGTGCATTTAGATATTGTTGCACTTCCACCTTTGCAGATCTTTTGTACAGCCCATGCTTCTCATAGATTTAGGCTTTTTATAATTCCTAAGATTCTATTCGAAGGTGCGCTCCAGATTTCCTCAGGCTTAAGGAAAATCTGGTCCAGGTATCGCACTGTTTTTAAAACCAAAGCCTCGCATTCACACAGAATGTGTTTTGAGGTCTCTTTGGCCTCTTTGCTGAACCTGCATTTGTCATCCTCTTTGAGCCCTATCTTGCTCAGGTGGTAGTTGAGCGGACAGTGCCCAGTGATAAGTCCCGTGAATGTCCTTAACTCGTTCCTATTGAGGTTGATCAGTTTCTTAGCAATATTAGCTGAAGGTTTAATAAACTCCTTCGCTTGCTTATTACCGGGAGTCTTTTCCCAGTAGGAGATGCACTTTGCCATCTGCCATTTTCTTATAGAACCCTTGGTGTAGCATTTGGGCAGTCCACAGAAGGGTTCTGGACCAAAAATTTTGGAGCTGGCGCCTTTTTTTGCTAGGGAGTCCGCCAGCTCGTTGCCCTTGATTCCCTCGTGTCCCGGAACCCACATAAGATAGACTTTGTTTGTTCTGGCGAGTGTTATAACAGTCTTAAGACACTCCAGTACTAGCCTCGACTCAATTTTGTGAGCGTTGAGGGCTTTTAGCGCAGCCTGATTGTCTGACATGATATAGACTCTGGCTTTATTGAAGCCTTTTTTTAGGCATTCGGTAGCACACATGTCTATGGCATAAATTTCAGCTTGAAAGACCGATGGATACTTGCCTAGGGATTTGAAGAGGCTTCTTTTTGGGCCTGCTACCCCTGCTCCCACTCCCATCTCGGTTTTTGATCCATCTGTGTACCACATAGAGGCTCCTTTTTGAAAGTTATTTTGTTTTCTCGCCAAGACTCACGATCCGGAAGCAGTACTTTGAACGGCTTTTCAAAGTTTAATATTGCTTCCATTTCGTCAGTCACTTGAGTGATTTCGAAATCCTTAAATTCCTCAAGGATTTTAAGGTTATATGTTAGGTTACCAGGTTTAAGTTTTCTGGTTCTCTGCAATTTAAGAGCCCAGCTCAGTGCCTCTTTCTTAATTTGTATGTTAAGAGGTGGCAAACTGAGCATGGCTTCTAGTGCTGCCGTTGACGTAGTTCTAAGAGCTCCTGTAATACTGAGACACGCTCCTCTTTGTATTTTATTGAGTCTGTTTTGAACCGTTGTTTGATTTGTTTTTGGCCACCATATGGCTGAAGCATATGTGATTATGGGTCTTATAATGGCCGTATATAACCAATAAACCATTTTCGGTTTCAGTCCCCATGTCTTGCCAAAGAGTCTGTTATAATTCCATAGAGCTATAGTAGCTTTATTAATGGAGTTGTTTATTTGTTTGTTCCAAGTGAGTTTACTATCAAGTATAATTCCTAGATATTTGACCTCACTTGAAAAATTTATTAGCGTGCTTTTTAAAGGGGGTTCCCTTAAGTTGGTTTTCCTTCTTTTTGTGAAAGGTACGATGGTCGTCTTATTAGGATTTATAGAAAGTCCTTCCTCAAGACACCAGTTGTTAATAAAGGTTAAGGCTTGTTGTAGTTGCCTGGAGATTGTTGCATCGTCCATGCCCCTAGCTGTTATTACCAGGTCATCTGCGTACCCCTGCGCCTCAAATCCTAGAGATTTAAGCTTGTATAGGAGGGCATCAATAACCATAGACCATAGTAAAGGTGATAACACCCCTCCTTGAGGGCATCCTTTAATGGCTTTAACTGTTATTGATTTTCCTCCCATCGTTGCTTCAAATTCTTTTTGATTAAGCATTGCTTTAATCCAACTAATTGTTGGTAGTTCACCCCCTTCGGATAGGGCAGCCCTCTCAATTGACTCAATTGAGGTGTTGTCGAAAGCTCCCTCAATGTCAATGAAAGCACTTAGTGCTATTTCTTTTGTATCTGTAGTTCTGTTTATTTTGTAAACTAAACTATGTAGAGCAGTTATGGTTGATTTACCTGCTTGATAGGCATGTTGATTGGCATTTAGAGGCTTTTTTGCAAGTATGCTGTCTCTAATATGCTGATCAACTATTTTTTCCATTGTCTTTAGTAGGAAGGAGGTAAGACTTATTGGTCTATATGATTTTGGCTGGGCATCGGGTCTTTTGCCTGCCTTAGGTATGAAGACTACCTTTATCTTTCTCCATGGTTTGGGAATGTGACCCAACCTAAAACTTGCTTTAAACAAGTTTTTAAGGTTTGAAGAGATCCATACGAATCCTTTCTGTAACAGTATAGGGTAGATTCCATCTCCCCCTGGTGTTTTATATGGTTTGAAATTATTTATCGCCCATAAAATTTTTTCTTTAGTGAATATTTTGCTAGCTAGACTGTGTGTTCTACTAGAGACTTTTGTGTGAGTTCCTTGTAGAACAATCTCGCTCTCTGGGTTTATTGAACCTGGGAAGTGTGTTCCTAGTAGTAATTCTAGGGTTTCTTCTTGGTTCATAGTATATTCTCCATTAGGTTTTTCTAATAAGGCTATTCCATTGGAGTGAACTTTTGAAAGGATTTTGTGGAGTCTTGCTGTTGTAGGTAGCTCTGTGACACTCTCACAGAAGTTCCTCCACGTTTTCCTTTTGGATTTTCTTAATTCTTTATTGTATTCAGTTAAAGATTTTTTATACTCAGACCACTCTTTAGTACGTTTAGCTTTATTGAATAGTTTCCTGACTTTTGATTTTAAATTGCTTAGCTCCCGGTTCCACCATGGAACGTCTCTAGCGATCCGTTTAGGCTTTACTGGACAGCTATCATTGAATGAATTTATTAGAGATTGCTGTAGTCTAGTCGCTGCTAGATCCAGCTCATCCCTGGTGTCTGTTACGCCCTCTTGACCTATACAGTTTTTCAAGAGTTCATCGTAAAGGATCCAGTTGGTACGTTTTGGATTTTGGTTATATTGGATGTTAGAGACGTTAGCTTCTATATCAAATCTTATGTGCATATGATCCGACATAAAAGTTTCATCTGACACATGCCAATTAATGATTTTGTCACAGATGTTGGGTTAGGATAAGGTTAAGTCAATGGCTTCTTGCCTTATGGTGTTTCTAAAGGTGGGTCTATTGCCTGAATTATTAACTATAATATTATTACTGCTAATGAATTCTAGTAGGCACTCACCTCTTTTGTTGGTGTCCGAGCTTCCCCATAGCGTATGGTGCGCGTTTGCATCGCAGCTCAATATTAGTTGTGTGTGGTTGTCCTTACAGTACTGAAAAAGTTTTTGTATTGAGCTTGGTGGAGGGTCTTTTTCTGTGATGTCGAAGTAGGCGGAGGCTATTATAGCCTTTTGCTTACCCGACTGTGTAGGCACCTCCGTCAGTACTGCCACCAGGTCTTGTGTAATGAATCCTGGAATTGGTAGGAAATTTATTTTGTTATTTATTAACAAGGCTGCCCTAGGCCTATCGCACTTGTTATCAAATATTAACTTACTCTTTGGTGTTTTGAGTCCCTTGATTTGTCCTCTCAATGTCCATGGTTCTTGTATTAGTCCCATGTCCAGTTGTTCTTTAATAAACCTTCGGCAAAGCACATGTGAGGCTGCTTTGCAGTGGTGAAGGTTTATCTGCACACACTTGATGTTGTTGGACATCTAGGTTGCCTTGTGGATGGTACTTGGACTTTCATCCTTTGTCCCTTCCTTGGATGTGCCTAAATGACCTTTATCTTTTGAAATTTTTGTCTTCTCCGTAGAAGCTTTTGAGGTTGAGGCCTTCGGTTTTGCGGGTACTTTTTTGTCCCCACTTTCCTCTGGTACCTTCTTACTTCCCTCGCTTCTACGTCGAAGTTTTATTTCGCTAAACTTGTAGCTTATTCTGTAGTCGTTCACTTTCAACTCGGCTATGGATTTGTGATCGACTGACAAAGTGAGCAGGGCGGACGTTTTGTCATTGGATCTTCTTACGATTCTCCAATGATCCACTCTGTACTCATTTTGTCCTTTAATGAGTCCCATAATGTCCTCATTTTTATCCTTAGCGCTGTTTGGAAAGTTTCCGACTAAGATTTGTGACCGAGGAATATCCTTTTCCTCGACTAGAGCTAGCTCTGCTCCATCCCACGGTTTCAAGTATTTGATGGATTCTTGAAGCCATTGCTTAGTGGTTTCATTGGCGCATTTGAGCACAAGCCATCCTGGTTTGTATGTAGCCCCTAAGAATTTTGGTTTTATACCACTGTCCTTAAGTTCTATAATCCTTTTCAGAATCTGATCCTGAATGGCACCCATTTGTTCCGTAGACAGAAGAGCTTCTGGGAAGGATTTTGCCAGGATACCTACTTGTATGCTTTCAACGGCTTGTTTAAAACTTGCTGTTGAAGGCACATTTTCGGGTAATGTAGGAGAAACGATTTCATTATTCTGAGGTTGCTTGGCTTTTTTAGAGCCAGAGGCCTCAGAAGTTGAGTCGTCAGAGCGGCCTCTTTTGAGATTGTCTCTCCTACTTTGATTCGTAGGTTGAAGAGCCTTTAGCCGTGCCTCTTCTATGCCCAGCCCTTGTAACAAAAGTTTCTTCAACCTCTTTCGTCCAGCTCCGCTAAGTTTTATCCTTTTTTCGGAGTCTTTGAGATTCAACTTCTGTAAGGAAGTTTCAACCCCAGCCTCTTCATTCCGGATTGAATCAGTTTCGCTGTCTATTTTAGATGACACATTAGTAATTGTGTCATCGTTACTGTCATAATAGTCGCTTAAGCTATCTAAGCTTTCAGCTTCCATTATGAGATTGTCAAACAGAGGAATTTCTCCCTCTGTTGAAGTTTTTGCGGGTGATGCTATTGGAGGTGCATCGGCCTCTTTTTTGTTTTTTTGATTCTGTGTTTCTATAAGTGGTCCCACGAGTAGCACGGGAAAGTACGGTCACCCATGGCAGAGCCCTGCATTACCATAGGAAGGCTTTATTGAAACTGGAGGTCGCCTTGTATCCAGAGTTCGCATATTAACGACTAGGCACTCCCCTAGCCACGCATCCCTGGGCATGACCGTACTGAGAGTCTGTTACCAGTGGCGCCGCGTGGAGGTCATAGTTGGACTTCCGACAATTCAATAGTTACGGCATGCTCCATCGGTCTTGTACGATTTCACATGTTAAGCCCCCTATTGAAAGGTCAGCTGCCACCCTGCATGTGTATTTGCAAGTGCTTGTGAATTTGCATGTGCGTGTGAATTTGCAAGCGCGTGTGCTTGTGCAAGTTAATTTGCATGTGCATTTGCATGTGCTTGTGAACTTGCATGTGCTTGTGCATGTGCATTTGCATGTGAATTTTCATTTGCATGTGAATTTGCATAAGCATGTGCTTGTGAATTTTCATTTGCATGTGAATTTGCAAGTGCGTGTGCTTGTGCATGTGAATTTGCATGTGCGTGTGCATGTGCTTGTGCATGTGAATTTACATGTGCATTTGCATGTGCTTGTGCATGTTAAATTTGCATGTGCATTTCCATGTGCTTGTTCAAGTGCATTTAAGATAATATTTTATATTAAGAAAAAAGAATAAATGAATAAATTAGAAATAAGTACCCAAATTATGTGCTTTCTTAAAACGTCGTCTTTAAAAATTGTAGACGATTGTGTTTGTATGTAGTAAAATTTATACGTAATTTGAAATTCATCAAAGTAATTTTATATAATGAAACGTTCGTATGATGATGAGAATATAAAAAGGTTAATAACAAACTATGGAGATAATTCATCTCAACAGCAATTTTCATCTTTAAAAGATGTATGTATTTACATATATGCAATATGCAATACATCTTTATGATTTCCAATTTGCCAAATTGAAATTATCACACAAATTATATTACTTTATAAAAAAAACGTGAAAAAGAATGTAGTGTACGTTTATGAAGTATATAATTCATTAAATAATAATATAAACTTAATGTTTAATGTAGGTATTATAAATAGGAACTTTAAGTTTCTATTATAATACATAAGTCAAAAACTAATACTAGCAAAAAATCATTGAATTTTAACAGTGAGCCATATTCAAGTGAACGAAAAAGTTAAAAGGAAACTGATGTCAACGCGATATCCACGAAAAAAAGAATGGGATCGTGGTGATGCCCTTAAGGCCTTAGCTCTTGAAACGGAGTATAATAAATTACAAAGAAACTCTATGTTAATTTTAAAATTTCCGGATTCTGAACTGAACAAAAATATTGTTAAAGAATATTCACCTTACATAGAATCCGTACATTTCCAACAACCATCCACACCGAGATATTGTTTTGTGCAACTTAAAGAAGGTGTTGATATCGAAAAAGTACGTGAAGAATTATGTGAAATACCATTTGGAGTTGGTAAAATAGTCGCTGAACGTAAACGTATGCATTCAGAAGAAGATGATACCGTAAATAAAATAAATGCTTAAAATTAAAGAATACTTAATAATAAAATATTTTTTTTTTTAATTTTTAGGTAAATCCAGAAGATATTGATCCCCATACCTTATACATTGGTAATTTACCAACAACAATTACCGTGAAAACAGTTAAAGAACATTTCCCAAATTCACGACGCATTGATATTGGTTATGCTCAAAGAATGCGTTATACACGTTACGCATTTATGCGTTATGAGACCGTAGAGGATGCCATGAAAGCATATAGAAATACATTTAATTTATTAGTTGAATCACGGAGTTTAATTGTTAGAATCAAGACCTTCGAATCCAAAAAAAGATTCACAAGCAACAAATCAACAAAACAAGAAGCAAACAACGACAACAAATGATATAACAAATCAACCAGGGGATATAAACAATAGTTCAACAAACGAAATTAATGAAAATAATGAAAGTAATGAAAATAATGAAAGTGAAGATGATATTTGTTACACCAGTGGTGAACCTGGTGATCTTTTTGAAAACTCAAAGGTAAAAGTACTATATCAAATACTACTACAGTACAGTACTAATACAGTACTATATACTATCAAAAGAATAAGTAATACAAAGAGAAAATAATTCAAAAAAATATATACATGTATTCAAATTCCATTTGAATTTTATAATTCAATAAAAAAAGCTCAAACTTTCATGCTTCGTGATATTATCATATTTTCCGGGTCTTTCAATGATTCAAATGGAATGAAAAACAAATAAATAATATTTTATAATAATATGTTTTGTTTTATAGAGAATAATAGTGATCATAAACATGTTAAAAATCAGAAAAAACGATCAATTAAATCAATTAAACAAGAACCAGTTGATGAGAAAGAGCAAAATGATGTAATTAAAGTTGCAACTCCTACTAAAGTAAAAGAAGAAGCATTTGATGATGATGAGCTCTTACGACAAGCTGACTGTTTTAAAGCATTTTATTCAGATCTTGAACATGGTAGTTCTACTAATTTTAATAAATTAATTTCGTAATTCATTTTAATTTTTTATTAAATAATTTTAGATTGTCAGGAAGTTGATGACCCTCCAGATGCACAAAATATTGATGTTGACGATTGTTAGACACGCTTCCAATATATTATTAGACACGTATTTTTTAAAAAAAACTAAAAACACAAATTTGTTTTATACGGTTCTTTTATACTTTATTTGGTAAAGTTTTTAATATATTACAAATTACGCAAACTTTAAACGTAAGTTACTATCAGTTTAAATTTATTAATATTGCTAGATTGAAAACTGAATTTCAACTGACTACATTTTTTAAAAATATTTTATTTGTTACAAATTTAATTGTTAAACGAAAATAAATCAACTAAGTTTTGTCTATGTTACCAAAAATAAAAAAATGCATTGCTCTATAAATTAACAAAATATTTTCTTTATCGTTATATTATTCTTATTAAATTTTATTTTAGCGGAGGCGGGGTGTTATATTTCTTTTGCATAACTATATTATCATCATAATTATTTGAAAGATTAGCAAAATTCTGGGGGAAGACAGTAATGTGGTTATGGGAACATAACACGATGATGTGGTGGAGCAAAAGGTTTGAATTAATTTAAAATTTAAAAATAATTCTATGAAAAAGTAGTATTAAATTGAAAAATCGGTCGAATGTGAGCTGGACAACTACATATTTCAATAATTCTTACAGTAGTTGTACATTTCACATTATTTTTCTATCGTTTATAATTTTGAATTTAGCGTTTTCCATAGCTTGCTTTAATAAAAAAATGTCAAGGAACTTTTTCACATAAAAATTTCAATACAAATTTGAATACAAAAGAAAAATGCATTGCTCTATAAATTAACAAAATATTTTCTTTATCGTTATATTCTTCTTATTAAATTTTATTTTAGCGGCGGCGGGGTGTTACATTTCTTTTGCATAACTATATTATCATCATAATTATTTGAAAGATTAGCAAAATTCTGTGGGAAGACAGTAATGTGGTTATGGGAACATAACATCTCCCCCCTTAGGAAAAATTGATTTAATGTATTAAATTGAATCAATTTTTAATATTGAATTCGATATCATTTAAAGTAGAATGAGATGAGTAATTTTTTAAATTTTGTGATTGGTATGTCTTTTTCATGTTTTTAGTTCTAGATTTTGGTACAATTACTGGTTGCTTAATTGGTTGATTTTCGTTTAACTCTACTGAATTAATAGTTGAAGTACAATTTTGATCATTTACATATCTTACTACTATATTTTGATTAGCTACAGTTTGTATTGCTGGTTTCTTTAAACTCTCAATGTAACAATATAGCTTAAATATTATATATATAAACATTAAAGTAATAATCGCATAAATTATATTTGTAAATAAAGATGGTTTTTTTTAACAATATGGGATATTCTTTTGCTTCTTTAATTCTTTTATTTAAATTTTCTAAATCATTGGTTATTGTTTTGAATTTTTCTAAGTTAGTATTGGTCAAAGATACAGGAGAAAGTTTAACATATTCATTTTCAAAGTGTCAAATTTATTTTTATTACAGCAATCTTCAGAGACAATATTTACTGAAGGTATAACTGATTTAAAATATGTTTGTACTGTGTAATCTTGCATTAATTTATTAAAATTTAAATGTGCTTTGCAAGGAGTTTCCAAAGGCAAGCGTTTTGTTCCGATAAGATTTTCTTTGAATATTTCTTTAGATCTGTTGCAAGAGATAACTAAGGGTTTCTTCTCTGAAGATACTAGAATCCATTTATTGGATTTAGCTTGTGTATAACTTCGATAGTCCCATAAAAGAATTTTGTTTTGCAATTTTTTGGAATTTTATTTGATATGGTTGAAAGAAGATTTATTTCACAAATAGATTTTGATTTGTAGGATATAAAACATCATTTTTACACAAGTAATGTTCATTTATAAGATTTTTACATTCCTTTATATCGTAAATAATTGAATATGATGCTTCATCTTTTGATAATGCTAAATAATCGTAAGTCGGTTGAATATAAACGAATAAATTGGAAGACTTATTATAAGGAATTGGTAGTGGTAATAAGTGATACATAGTAAAAAGATTCTTATCAGTTAATGGTAAATTAATAACAAAAATTAGATTCGAGTTTTTATAGTAAACTTGTAAGTTTACTACATCGAATAAGTAATGAATATATTCTACTTCCAAAGGCCCTGGAAATTCTAAATCATGAGGTAAATTTTGAATATTATTAGATAATTCATTCAACAATTGGGTAGGAGTTATGATCATTGGATATAAAGCATTTTTTTTGGCAAATAATATCACGTTAATGAGATTATCTACCTCTTCGTCTATTTCATTTGATAAGAAGTTGAGTAACCCAATGTGCTGTGCAATTACCTCGTTTCTCTTTACATTTGATATTGCGTCCGTTACTAGTTTATTATATTTTTCGATTTTCTTTAAATTTTCGTTGAGTTCATGTTCACGAAGTTTTTGTGTGGTTGCGATATCTTGGAAATTTTCTGTTGTAGTTTTTAGGATTTGAGTTTGCTGTTTCATGAAGTCTAAATTCCGTTTTCCATTTTCTGTGACATCCTTTATTGCATTTTCATAATATTCGGCGTCGTCTGCATCCATTGTGCCAAAAACTGTTTTAAATATTTTTCCACCAAGATTGAACCATCCTCGTTGAATGCGAGTGTGGCCAATTAGATTTTGTAACGATCGAAGTTTTGATTCTAATATAGGAATTTGAATTTCGACAAAATTTAAAAATTGTTTGCAGTAATAAATTTCTGTGACATTATTTAATTTACATGCGTTAATTGATTTATAATATGTATTCTTAACTAGGGAAAATTTTTCGCGATATACAGTGACGTTTACATATGTGACGATTTTCCAAGAAGAAAGTTGAAATTTTGTGTATCCACTATTTTCGAAATAAATTCCGGAACTATTTGAGATTGTTTCCAAACCAAAATTCGCAGTAGAACCAGGAGTTGCAGTGAACCTGGAATTAATTAACGGGTTTAAGTCTGTTTTTATGAACTTTTACGTTTTTACCTTTAATTTTTAATGTAATCATATCTTTCTTTTGACTTATGTTTGGACAGAACAATATTGTCTTTAGCTATTTTTAATGATTTGTTTAAACGGATTTTAAGTTGATCGACATAATTGTCGCAGGAATATGTTGGTTGAGTTTCATGGTTTAAAGAGCTGGGCATTTTAGGCTTGTGTCCAAAAAGAAGTTCATGCGGGGAAAAGTTTGTTGTACTGTGAATCGATGTATTGTATGAAAACATTGCAGTGGCAATCCACTGGACCCGATGAATTTGTTTCCTTTTTCGGTGATGGGGAGAGGTCCAACGACATTAAGATTAAGTTTTTCAAAAGGTTTGGATGCTTTAGAAGTTATCTCCATAGGAGCTTTGAAAGTTTTCCTAGACGTTTTGTTTATTTGACACGACTGACAAGATTTAATGTATCTTTTTATTTCTTTCTTCATCTTAGGCCAATAATAGACTGAGCGAATTTTCTTGTAAGTTCGATGGAAACCACCATGACCAGAGGACGGATCATCGTGATATTCCTTTAGAATAATTGGGATTTCGTCTTTATTGGGAGTAATTATTTTAGTATGATAAATTTCGATTTTGATTTTTGTTTTACGAAAAATAAACTGAATCATATTCTTTAATTTTGGAAATTTAAACTGATTGATTAAATCTTCAAAGTCCGGCAATGTGATAGTATCAATTTTGTCTTTAATTAATTGGTCTCTCAGATTTTGGACAGTATAAAAAGATCTTTATACTGTGGTTTTTGCCAATGGAATTGTTTAATAAAACAGTGATATTTAAAAATTTGTTATTTGATTTATTTAGAGATTTGAAATTAGAATAAATTTCATGAGGAATATTTTGCAAAACTTCTTTATTTTGAGATTTAGAAACGAATTCTGAACAGGATTTATTGAGGTGTAAGAGAGTAATAAAAGAATTTGATGTAATCATCGTATTAGTCCTTTTGAATGTTTGATATGAGGTTTACGTTGGCAATAGAGATTTGAGATAAACAATCGGCATTTGCTATTCCTCTGCCTTGCTTGTAAACAATCTCATACTCTTACTCCTCGAGCTTCAAACGCCACCGAACTAGTCTGGATCCAGGGTCTTTGCAATTAAAAAGCCAGACCAGTGGTCTATGATCTCTAATTAATTTGAACTCTCTGGTTTCTGCCATAAAGATATGGGCGAAAAAGATTTACAGCCCAGACTATCGCGAGAAGTTCGCGTTCAGTAGTGCTGTAATTTGTTTCAGCACGATTCAGCTTTATTTAGAGTATTTATTTCTCTTGCTCTTAACATTTGACTTATTTGAGGTTTGACATTAAAAATGAAAGTATGGAGTGCAAGATCGCTCATTGAAGCTAAACGTCCTGGCAATTCTCTAGGATTATGGTTTCCTTGATGTATTGAAGCTAAAACATTTTTGAGAGAAGTTTCAATTCGAAGCATGAATTGGGTGATAGATTCTAAAGATTGTTGTTTGCAACTAAGTAATTCCATTAACAAGTGTCCATGGGTTTTTTTTATCAGAATACATGGTTTTTAAATACTCTTTTAAGGAAGTCCACGAATAAAAAATATGGTTTGAGCAGGCGAATTCCGCTTTTTCAGTAAGCTGGGCCTTAACGTAGGCTAGGAGTACAGGCACTTGTTCTGCACTTGCCAAATTAAATGCGGCATTGCAATTATTTAAGAATGGGCTTAATTTGTCACGATCGCCATCAAAATTCTTTATAAATTTAAAAAGGCTATTAATATTTAGAAATTCACAAGTTGTACGACCTTCGTTAGATGAAACAGGAGCTTGAGACCTTGACCTTGCAATATTTCTGTTTCTTCGATGCACTTGAAAATTTGGATTACGAACTAGAGTTTCATTGGCACCTTCTGAAAAATCGTTAATACTATGAGCTGGGGTGCATTGAGTACCGACTAATGGCGGATTAGCAGATTCAATTCTTGGATTACTAGGAGTTCTGGGTACGACGGCAGTATTTTGTGTCTCATCAGTAATACCTTCGTTTGATCTTCTAGTAACATTTGGGTTAGGATTATTGTCTTGTCCCCCTGTTGTCTTTGACCTTGTTGTAGGCATATTTTTTTTAAATTTTGTTTTATATATATTTAAATCACTGAGTTTCCAAATATAATTCAATTTTAATTTTGTTAAATTCTTTTAAAATTTAAGATTTCTATTTCAAATATTATTTGCAATATTTATTTGTATTACTATAATACATACATATTTGTATATTATTATTATTTTTTTTTATTATTATTATGAAAATGGTCAGATTTAGATAATTTAGATAATATGATTTGTTACTATAAATTTCAAAATGTTTCTCTCTCTCCTTTTTGTTATATGTTAATTTTATTAAAATCACAAATTTTCAAATATATTTAAAATAAAATATTTATTTATTTATTTATTTATTTATTTATTTACAAATAACAATTTACAATATATTTACAATTTACAATTATTTATAAATATACTAGCCTAAGTTAACTTAGATCTAGTATATATGAACATACATCTTAAAATACTATATTGTCTTCTCAAACAGCTTCCAATTTCACAAAAATATTTGTTTAAGGAGTTAGCTATGATGATTTCTTCATTTATAATTTTATTTTCAACATTGAGATATTCAATCTTCTCTTTCTCTTTTTCTATTTTACCTAGAATATCATGATTTATTACATTCCATACTTTTCTGCAGTCATTTCCAGCCAATGCTAGTTTATTATAAATGTAATTTCTTTTACATTTTACTACCATATAATTGACTTTATTCTTTAATATCTTAAAGAAATTTTTAATTATTTTGTTTTCTGGATGTTTTGTCATAGATTTGTATAATTTATCTCTTTTTTTCATAATTTTTATAATTTGCTCATTTATCCAATCTTTTCTGTGTGATTTTAAAGTTTTAATTGAAGTGCATTCTTTCTTTACTCTTACAATCATATTTTGTATTTCGTTGAAACTAAAGCTATTCTTCATTTTCTTTTATTCAATCTCAATTTTCTGTCTAAAATTAATATCATTAATTATTGTAATATTTTTTATTTCTCTAGAACAGGAAGTTAAATAAATTCCTTCAACTTTTACAAAAATGGCTTTATGATCAGTGTCTATATGGTCTTCAAGTTTTAATGACATTTTGTTAGTTTCATTGTTTAGGTTAGTAGATACATGATCTAATATAGTTGTAGACTGATTAGTTATTCTAGTAGCATTATGTTTATTCAAATCATTACATATAGTGAAACCACTTAAGCTGCGTAAATCCATATATTCTGTTGTATTTGAATCTGGATCTAGTAAATTAAAGTTAACATCTGCTATAAATAATATGTTCTTATAAAAGTTTAATATTCTACCTAAGTAATTTATGAATTCAGTTAGGTTTTCATTTAGAGCTCTATATAATGTAAAATTTTTAAATTATTTTTATTATTTTGCATTATCTCTATGATTATCGAGTTGTATTTGATGTTACGAAGGATAATATTAAACTTTAATTCATTTCTTATATAAATTACAGTCCCACCACCTCTATCATTATCTCTGCAATTATGAATGGCATTAAACCCTGCTAAGTTATAGTAATCAATTTCATTACTATATAACCATGTTTCGTTTAATATAATTATATCAATATCATGGTGTGTCTGTATAAATATTTGTAATTCATGTAATTTGTTTCTTAGACTTCTCATATTTACATAGAATAGGTTAAATGTTTTTATTGAAATATGATTAATGTTGACTTTCTTCATGTTATAGAGATTCATTGTAGTAATTTATTCTTTCTTTTAGAGTTCTTAATTTATACTGATAAATTGGGCAATTTGAACTGTCAGCTGTATGATTATGGTTGATATTTGAAACATTCATATGATTTTGATGGGTAGAAGTTCTATTTACAAATCTTTGATTATGTTTAATACAATTTATACAATTTTCTATTAATTTTTTACAATCATGGGCTGAGTGATTACCAGAACATTTCTTACAAGCAATATAATTTTTGCAATTTTCTTGTGAGTGGTGAAATTCTTGGCATTTAAAACACCTTAAAATTCTAAATTTTTCTCTAACGTAATGAACATTCCAATCTATGTTAATGTATTTATCTCTTATTTTCTCATATAGTTTACCAGTAACTTCAAAAAATATTGACCACTTACCTGAAGTTTTATTCTGTCGACTACTTAATACTTTGATATTACCATTTTTGTAAATATTATGATTTAGACATCTCATTTCTTGTATCAATTCATCGGTAATAGTACCGATGATTTTGAAAGATTTGAGATAACTAAACAAGGATTAATCTGTTTTGTTATTGTGACATCATATTTGTTCCCAAGTTTGCTTTTAACTTCATCTATTAACCTATTATTATTGCTTTTATTATTAGATTTCAGAAACATCCTCCCATTTGAGATAGATTTAAATTGCACTATAGGAGTACCAATTGAACATGGATTTATTTTTTCTTTTATTTCTTTTTTATAGTTTCAACATTTTGATTATTTTTTGGTTTAATAATAATCCCACCAGAATTAACTATTTTTGGTTTTTCTATGTTTTGTTTTGAAAGCGCACCATTTCTTGCAATATCAGAATATAATTTATTTCTATTAATACTTATTTAAATCATTTATCTCATTTTTTATATTTTTTATGTTTTTCTCTATTTCTACAAGAAGTGGACTTTCATTCATTTTACACATAGCAATTACATCCTCATATTTAAATTTCATGATACATTTCATATACATTCTTTACACATCCATAATACATCATTCTTTAATTTTTCAATCATACCATATTTTTCATCATTTATACCACAACATTTCATATGAAACCACCTTTTACAAAAACCATCACATAACATAGCCTTGGTTTCATTTTTCACATTTTTATTACATTTATTACACAGAATATTTATCTTCGTTTTCTTATTTTCTGTAATCTTGAATCTTTGCGGAGTGTTACTGTTTCCAGATGAAACATTACTGAAGTTGTTATTTATAGTATTATTTGTAAATGGAACAACTAGAGAATTAGTTTTCTTTTTTATATTTTTTTTTATTGATTTTATAGAATTTGAAGCTTTGACTGCAACTTTTTTAGGAAAAATAGAAACATTTGTATTAAAAGTATTCAAAGATTCGATAGAATCTTCTTCAATATTATAAGTTGGAATAAAGCGTGTAGTATTCACATAATTCTCATCTAATTTATTATCTTTACAGAATTCATTAATGTTTGAAAAATTATCATAGTCCATTTTCATTATTGCAATTAAATTAAAAATAAAAATGTAAGAAATATTAATTTTTAACTCACTTGTGATAAACAAAATAAAATTATTTGCTTGAAATATCTCAACTTGAATTTTTCTTTGAAAATTTATAAATTTTAGTATAAATTATAGTACTTGAACTGCACTTTCTTTATATGTACAAATTTCGAAATTAAATTTAAATTTATATTCAAAATTTCAGTTCTTTAAAAAAAAAAAAAAAAAAAAAAAATATAACAGTTAAAGTAATATCAAAAAAATAAATAAATTTCAATTAAAAATTCAATAAATAAAATTTTTATTTTTATTTATTTATTATTATTATTTTTTTTTTTAATTATTGACAAATAATAATAATGCCTACTTTATCACACGCGTACTATTTAATTCTGTATTTGGTGGGTTCTATATATTGCTATATAAATTTCAAATTTTCTATTTCAATTACGTATATTGAATATATTCCATGGCAAATGAAGACAGTAAGGTAATTTAGATAATAAATATGTTACTATAAAATTAAACAAAAAAAATTTTTTTTCATTTGTATGAGTTGTATGATAGTAGTATAGTATGTATGATAAAAATATTTGTAGTAAAATTTAGGTTTGACTTACATTAACATTATTAATAATTGTATTAGCATCATTATTGAGATATGAAGCATGTGTTCAAACAGTTGAAATTTTTTGTTGTTAACTGGAATGATTTGGTTGACCTCCTGTAGAATATGGAGTGATGAACTCGTTTCTGGATTCAGTGGAAATAGTAGATTTGTAAAATATGGAGTGATGAACTCGTTTCTGGATTCAGTGGAAATAGTAGATTTGTATGATGTAATTAGCTGTTTATCAATTTAATAGCTGATTTTTGTTGAGAAGAAATTCAATTAAATTTTAGTTTGAAAACAACGCAACTTACGCAGTATTTGCACTAATTCCGTTTTTTTTTTTCACTTTCAATTTGTTATTATTCGGTTTTTAGTACCTCCCGAATTATGAATTGAATTTGTGAAAATACTTATGTTCTATAAATTTTATACTTTTAAGAACATAAAAACGGATCAAAATAATATTTCACCAAAGTATATAAAGTATCCCACTTCTGATACCAATTTATGTTAGACACGCTTCCAATATATTATTAGACACGTATTTTTAAAAAAAAAATAAAAACACAAATTTGTTTTATACGGTTCTTTTATACCTACTTTATTTGGTAAAGTTTTTATTATATTACAAATTACGCAAACTTTAAACGTAAGTCACTATCAGTTTAAATTTATTAATATTGCTAGATTGAAGACTGAATTTCAACTGACTACATTTTTTAAAAATAGTTTATTGTTACAAATTTAATAGTTAAACGAAAATAAATCAACTAAGTTTTGTCTATGTTACCAAAAATAGAAAAATGCATTGCTCTATAAATTAACAAAATATTTTCTTTATCGTTATATTCTTCTTATTAAATTTTATTTTAGCGGCGGCGGGGTGTTACATTTCTTTTGCATAACTATATTATCATCATAATTATTTGAAAGATTAGCAAAATTCTGTGGGAAGACAGTAATGTGGTTATGGGAACATAACATCTCCCCCCTTAGGAAAAATTGATTTAATGTATTAACTTGAATCAATTTTTAATATTGAATTCGATATCATTTAAAGTAGAATGAGATGAGTAATTTTTTAAATTTTGTGATTGGTATGTCTTTTTCATGTTTTTAGTTCTAGATTTTGGTACAATTACTGGTTGCTTAATTAGTTGATTTTCGTTTAACTCTACTGAATTAATAGTTGAAGTACAATTTTGATCATTTACATATCTTACTACTATATTTTGATTAGCTACAGTTTGTATTGCTGGTTTCTTTAAACTCTCAATGTAACAATATAGCTTAAATATTATATATATAAACATTAAAGTAATAATCGCATAAATTATATTTGTAAATAAAGATGGTTTTTTTTAACAATATGGGATATTCTTTTGCTTCTTTAATTCTTTTATTTAAATTTTCTAAATCATTGGTTATTGTTTTGAATTTTTCTAAGTTAGTATTGGTCAAAGATACAGGAGAAAGTTTAACATATTCATTTTCAAAGTGTCAAATTTATTTTTATTACAGCAATCTTCAGAGACAATATTTACTGAAGGTATAACTGATTTAAAATATGTTTGTACTGTGTAATCTTGCATTAATTTATTAAAATTTAAATGTGCTTTGCAAGGAGTTTCCAAAGGCAAGCGTTTTGTTCCGATAAGATTTTCTTTGAATATTTCTTTAGATCTGTTGCAAGAGATAACTAAGGGTTTCTTCTCTGAAGATACTAGAATCCATTTATTGGATTTAGCTTGTGTATAACTTCGATAGTCCCATAAAAGAATTTTGTTTTGCAATTTTTTGGAATTTTATTTGATATGGTTGAAAGAAGATTTATTTCACAAATAGATTTTGATTTGTAGGATATAAAACATCATTTTTACACAAGTAATGTTCATTTATAAGATTTTTACATTCCTTTATATCGTGAAAAATTGAATATGATGCTTCATCTTTTGATAATGCTAAATAATCGTAAGTCGGTTGAATATAAACGAATAAATTGGAAGACTTATTATAAGGAATTGGTAGTGGTAATAAGTGATACATAGTAAAAAGATTCTTATCAGTTAATGGTAAATTAATAACAAAAATTAGATTCGAGTTTTTATAGTAAACTTGTAAGTTTACTACATCGAATAAGTAATGAATATATTCTACTTCCAAAGGCCCTGGAAATTCTAAATCATGAGGTAAATTTTGAATATTATTAGATAATTCATTCAACAATTGGGTAGGAGTTATGATCATTGGATATAAAGCATTTTTTTTGGCAAATAATATCACGTTAATGAGATTATCTACCTCTTCGTCTATTTCATTTGATAAGAAGTTGAGTAACCCAATGTGCTGTGCAATTACCTCGTTTCTCTTTACATTTGATATTGCGTCCGTTACTAGTTTATTATATTTTTCGATTTTCTTTAAATTTTCGTTGAGTTCATGTTCACGAAGTTTTTGTGTGGTTGCGATATCTTGAAAATTTTCTGTTGTAGTTTTTAGGATTTGAGTTTGCTGTTTCATGAAGTCTAAATTCCGTTTTCCATTTTCTGTGACATCCTTTATTGCATTTTCATAATATTCGGCGTCGTCTGCATCCATTGTGCCAAAAACTGTTTTAAATATTTTTCCACCAAGATTGAACCATCCTCGTTGAATGCGAGTGTGGCCAATTAGATTTTGTAACGATCGAAGTTTTGATTCTAATATAGGAATTTGAATTTCGACAAAATTTAAAAATTGTTTGCAGTAATAAATTTCTGTGACATTATTTAATTTACATGCGTTAATTGATTTATAATATGTATTCTTAACTAGGGAAAATTTTTCGCGATATACAGTGACGTTTACATATGTGACGATTTTCCAAGAAGAAAGTTGAAATTTTGTGTATCCACTATTTTCGAAATAAATTCCGGAACTATTTGAGATTGTTTCCAAACCAAAATTCGCAGTAGAACCAGGAGTTGCAGTGAACCTGGAATTAATTAACGGGTTTAAGTCTGTTTTTATGAACTTTTACGTTTTTACCTTTAATTTTTAATGTAATCATATCTTTCTTTTGACTTATGTTTGGACAGAACAATATTGTCTTTAGCTATTTTTAATGATTTGTTTAAACGGATTTTAAGTTGATCGACATAATTGTCGCAGGAATATGTTGGTTGAGTTTCATGGTTTAAAGAGCTGGGCATTTTAGGCTTGTGTCCAAAAAGAAGTTCATGCGGGGAAAAGTTTGTTGTACTGTGAATCGATGTATTGTATGAAAACATTGCAGTGGCAATCCACTGGACCCGATGAATTTGTTTCCTTTTTCGGTGATGGGGAGAGGTCCAACGACATTAAGATTAAGTTTTTCAAAAGGTTTGGATGCTTTAGAAGTTATCTCCATAGGAGCTTTGAAAGTTTTCCTAGACGTTTTGTTTATTTGACACGACTGACAAGATTTAATGTATCTTTTTATTTCTTTCTTCATCTTAGGCCAATAATAGACTGAGCGAATTTTCTTGTAAGTTCGATGGAAACCACCATGACCAGAGGACGGATCATCGTGATATTCCTTTAGAATAATTGGGATTTCGTCTTTATTGGGAGTAATTATTTTAGTATGATAAATTTCGATTTTGATTTGTGTTTTACGAAAAATAAACTGAATCATATTCTTTAATTTTGGAAATTTAAACTGATTGATTAAATCTTCAAAGTCCGGCAATGTGATAGTATCAATTTTGTCTTTAATTAATTGGTCTCTCAGATTTTGGACAGTATAAAAAGATCTTTATACTGTGGTTTTTGCCAATGGAATTGTTTAATAAAACAGTGATATTTAAAAATTTGTTATTTGATTTATTTAGAGATTTGAAATTAGAATAAATTTCATGAGGAATATTTTGCAAAACTTCTTTATTTTGAGATTTAGAAACGAATTCTGAACAGGATTTATTTGATTCATGTAAATCGACACTAGTTATATAAGCCACATGATGATTTGACTTTGTTATGTGAGAATCATTTTCTTCGAAACTATATACTTGAGGTGTAAGAGAGTAACAAAAGAATTTGATGTAATCATCGTATTAGTCCTTTTGAATGTTTGATATGAGGTTTACGTTGGCAATAGAGATTTGAGATAAACAATCGGCATTTGCTATTCCTCTGCCTTGCTTGTAAACAATCTCATACTCTTACTCCTCGAGCTTCAAACGCCACCGAACTAGTCTGGATCCAGGGTCTTTGCAATTAAAAAGCCAGACCAGTGGTCTATGATCTCTAATTAATTTGAACTCTCTGGTTTCTGCCATAAAGATATGGGCGAAAAAGATTTACAGCCCAGACTATCGCGAGAAGTTCGCGTTCAGTAGTGCTGTAATTTGTTTCAGCACGATTCAGCTTTATTTAGAGTATTTATTTCTCTTGCTCTTAACATTTGACTTATTTGAGGTTTGACATTAAAAATGAAAGTATGGAGTGCAAGATCGCTCATTGAAGCTAAACATCCTGGCAATTCTCTAGGATTATGGTTTCCTTGATGTATTGAAGCTAAAACATTTTTGAGAGAAGTTTCAATTCGAAGCATGAATTGGGTGATAGATTCTAAAGATTGTTGTTTGCAACTAAGTAATTCCATTAACAAGTGTCCATGGGGTTTTTTTATCAGAATACATGGTTTTTAAATACTCTTTTAAGGAAGTCCACGAATAAAAAATATGGTTTGAGCAGGCGAATTCCGCTTTTTCAGTAAGCTGGGCCTTAACGTAGGCTAGGAGTACAGGCACTTGTTCTGCACTTGCCAAATTAAATGCGGCATTGCAATTATTTAAGAATGGGCTTAATTTGTCACGATCGCCATCAAAATTCTTTATAAATTTAAAAAGGCTATTAATATTTAGAAATTCACAAGTTGTACGACCTTCGTTAGATGAAACAGGAGATCGAGACCTTGACCTTGCAATATTTCTGTTTCTTCGATGCACTTGAAAATTTGGATTACGAACTAGAGTTTCATTGGCACCTTCTGAAAAATCGTTAATACTATGAGCTGGGGTGCATTGAGTACCGACTAATGGCGGATTAGCAGATTCAATTCTTGGATTACTAGGAGTTCTGGGTACGACGGCAGTATTTTGTGTCTCATCAGTAATACCTTCGTTTGATCTTCTAGTAACATTTGGGTTAGGATTATTGTCTTGTCCCCCTGTTGTCTTTGACCTTGTTGTAGGCATATTTTTTTTAAATTTTGTTTTATATATATTTAAATCACTGAGTTTCCAAATATAATTCAATTTTAATTTTGTTAAATTCTTTTAAAATTTAAGATTTCTATTTCAAATATTATTTGCAATATTTATTTGTATTACTATAATACATACATATTTGTATATTATTATTATTTTTTTTTATTATTATTATGAAAATGGTCAGATTTAGATAATTTAGATAATATGATTTGTTACTATAAATTTCAAAATGTTTCTCTCTCTCCTTTTTGTTATATGTTAATTTTATTAAAATCACAAATTTTCAAATATATTTAAAATAAAATATTTATTTATTTATTTATTTATTTATTTATTTACAAATAACAATTTACAATATATTTACAATTTACAATTATTTATAAATATACTAGCCTAAGTTAACTTAGATCTAGTATATATGAACATACATCTTAAAATACTATATTGTCTTCTCAAACAGCTTCCAATTTCACAAAAATATTTGTTTAAGGAGTTAGCTATGATGATTTCTTCATTTATAATTTTATTTTCAACATTGAGATATTCAATCTTCTCTTTCTCTTTTTCTATTTTACCTAGAATATCATGATTTATTACATTCCATACTTTTCTGCAGTCATTTCCAGCCAATGCTAGTTTATTATAAATGTAATTTCTTTTACATTTTACTACCATATAATTGACTTTATTCTTTAATATCTTAAAGAAATTTTTAATTATTTTGTTTTCTGGATGTTTTGTCATAGATTTGTATAATTTATCTCTTTTTTTCATAATTTTTATAATTTGCTCATTTATCCAATCTTTTCTGTGTGATTTTAAAGTTTTAATTGAAGTGCATTCTTTCTTTACTCTTACAATCATATTTTGTATTTCGTTGAAACTAAAGCTATTCTTCATTTTCTTTTATTCAATCTCAATTTTCTGTCTAAAATTAATATCATTAATTATTGTAATATTTTTTATTTCTCTAGAACAGGAAGTTAAATAAATTCCTTCAACTTTTACAAAAATGGCTTTATGATCAGTGTCTATATGGTCTTCAAGTTTTAATGACATTTTGTTAGTTTCATTGTTTAGGTTAGTAGATACATGATCTAATATAGTTGTAGACTGATTAGTTATTCTAGTAGCATTATGTTTATTCAAATCATTACATATAGTGAAACCACTTAAGCTGCGTAAATCCATATATTCTGTTGTATTTGAATCTGGATCTAGTAAATTAAAGTTAACATCTGCTATAAATAATATGTTCTTATAAAAGTTTAATATTCTACCTAAGTAATTTATGAATTCAGTTGGGTTTTCATTTAGAGCTCTATATAATGTAAAATTTTTAAATTATTTTTATTATTTTGCATTATCTCTATGATTATCGAGTTGTATTTGATGTTACGAAGGATAATATTAAACTTTAATTCATTTCTTATATAAATTACAGTCCCACCACCTCTATCATTATCTCTGCAATTATGAATGGCATTAAACCCTGCTAAGTTATAGTAATCAATTTCATTACTATATAACCATGTTTCGTTTAATATAATTATATCAATATCATGGTGTGTCTGTATAAATATTTGTAATTCATGTAATTTGTTTCTTAGACTTCTCATATTTACATAGAATAGGTTAAATGTTTTTATTGAAATATGATTAATGTTGACTTTCTTCATGTTATAGAGATTCATTGTAGTAATTTATTCTTTCTTTTAGAGTTCTTAATTTATACTGATAAATTGGGCAATTTGAACTGTCAGCTGTATGATTATGGTTGATATTTGAAACATTCATATGATTTTGATGGGTAGAAGTTCTATTTACAAATCTTTGATTATGTTTAATACAATTTATACAATTTTCTATTAATTTTTTACAATCATGGGCTGAGTGATTACCAGAACATTTCTTACAAGCAATATAATTTTTGCAATTTTCTTGTGAGTGGTGAAATTCTTGGCATTTAAAACACCTTAAAATTCTAAATTTTTCTCTAACGTAATGAACATTCCAATCTATGTTAATGTATTTATCTCTTATTTTCTCATATAGTTTACCAGTAACTTCAAAAAATATTGACCACTTACCTGAAGTTTTATTCTGTCGACTACTTAATACTTTGATATTACCATTTTTGTAAATATTATGATTCAGACATCTCATTTCTTGTATCAATTCATCGGTAATAGTACCGATGATTTTGAAAGATTTGAGATAACTAAACAAGGATTAATCTGTTTTGTTATTGTGACATCATATTTGTTCCCAAGTTTGCTTTTAACTTCATCTATTAACCTATTATTATTGCTTTTATTATTAGATTTCAGAAACATCCTCCCATTTGAGATAGATTTAAATTGCACTATAGGAGTACCAATTGAACATGGATTTATTTTTTCTTTTATTTCTTTTTTATAGTTTCAACATTTTGATTATTTTTTGGTTTAATAATAATCCCACCAGAATTAACTATTTTTGGTTTTTCTATGTTTTGTTTTGAAAGCGCACCATTTCTTGCAATATCAGAATATAATTTATTTCTATTAATACTTATTTAAATCATTTATCTCATTTTTTATATTTTTTATGTTGTTCTCTATTTCTACAAGAAGTGGACTTTCATTCATTTTACACATAGCAATTACATCCTCATATTTAAATTTCATGATACATTTCATATACATTCTTTACACATCCATAATACATCATTCTTTAATTTTTCAATCATACCATATTTTTCATCATTTATACCACAACATTTCATATGAAACCACCTTTTACAAAAACCATCACATAACATAGCCTTGGTTTCATTTTTCACATTTTTATTACATTTATTACACAGAATATTTATCTTCGTTTTCTTATTTTCTGTAATCTTGAATCTTTGCGGAGTGTTACTGTTTCCAGATGAAACATTACTGAAGTTGTTATTTATAGTATTATTTGTAAATGGAACAACTAGAGAATTAGTTTTCTTTTTTATATTTTTTTTTATTGATTTTATAGAATTTGAAGCTTTGACTGCAACTTTTTTAGGAAAAATAGAAACATTTGTATTAAAAGTATTCAAAGATTCGATAGAATCTTCTTCAATATTATAAGTTGGAATAAAGCGTGTATTATTCACATAATTCTCATCTAATTTATTATCTTTACAGAATTCATTAATGTTTGAAAAATTATCATAGTCCATTTTCATTATTGCAATTAAATTAAAAATAAAAATGTAAGAAATATTAATTTTTAACTCACTTGTGATAAACAAAATAAAATTATTTGCTTGAAATATCTCAACTTGAATTTTTCTTTGAAAATTTATAAATTTTAGTATAAATTATAGTACTTGAACTGCACTTTCTTTATATGTACAAATTTTGAAATTAAATTTAAATTTATATTCAAAATTTCAGTTCTTTAAAAAAAAAAAAAAAAAAAAAAATAAAACAGTTAAAGTAAGATCAAAAAAATAAATAAATTTCAATTAAAAATTCAATAAATAAAATTTTTATTTTTATTTATTTATTATTATTATTTTTTTTTTTAATTATTGACAAATAATAATAATGCCTACTTTATCACACGCGTACTATTTAATTCTGTATTTGGTGGGTTCTATATATTGCTATATAAATTGCTATATATATCATCATAATTATTTGAAAGATTAGCAAAATTCTGTGGGAAGACAGTAATGTGGTTATGGGAACATAACATCTCCCCCCTTAGGAAAAATTGATTTAATGTATTAACTTGAATCAATTTTTAATATTGAATTCGATATCATTTAAAGTAGAATGAGATGAGTAATTTTTTAAATTTTGTGATTGGTATGTCTTTTTCATGTTTTTAGTTCTAGATTTTGGTACAATTACTGGTTGCTTAATTAGTTGATTTTCGTTTAACTCTACTGAATTAATAGTTGAAGTACAATTTCGATCATTTACATATCTTACTAGTATATTTTGATTAGCTACAGTTTGTATTGCTGGTTTCTTTAAACTCTCAATGTAACAATATAGCTTAAATATTATATATATAAACATTAAAGTAATAATCGCATAAATTATATTTGTAAATAAAGATGGTTTTTTTTTAACAATATGGGATATTCTTTTGCTTCTTTAATTCTTTTATTTAAATTTTCTAAATCATTGGTTATTGTTTTGAATTTTTCTAAGTTAGTATTGGTCAAAGATACAGGAGAAAGTTTAACATATTCATTTTCAAAGTGTCAAATTTATTTTTATTACAGCAATCTTCAGAGACAATATTTACTGAAGGTATAACTGATTTAAAATATGTTTGTACTGTGTAATCTTGCATTAATTTATTAAAATTTAAATGTGCTTTGCAAGGAGTTTCCAAAGGCAAGCGTTTTGTTCCGATAAGATTTTCTTTGAATATTTCTTTAGATCTGTTGCAAGAGATAACTAAGGGTTTCTTCTCTGAAGATACTAGAATCCATTTATTGGATTTAGCTTGTGTATAACTTCGATAGTCCCATAAAAGAATTTTGTTTTGCAATTTTTTGGAATTTTATTTGATATGGTTGAAAGAAGATTTATTTCACAAATAGATTTTGATTTGTAGGATATAAAACATCATTTTTACACAAGTAATGTTCATTTATAAGATTTTTACATTCCTTTATATCGTGAAAAATTGAATATGATGCTTCATCTTTTGATAATGCTAAATAATCGTAAGTCGGTTGAATATAAACGAATAAATTGGAAGACTTATTATAAGGAATTGGTAGTGGTAATAAGTGATACATAGTAAAAAGATTCTTATCAGTTAATGGTAAATTAATAACAAAAATTAGATTCGAGTTTTTATAGTAAACTTGTAAGTTTACTACATCGAATAAGTAATGAATATATTCTACTTCCAAAGGCCCTGGAAATTCTAAATCATGAGGTAAATTTTGAATATTATTAGATAATTCATTCAACAATTGGGTAGGAGTTATGATCATTGGATATAAAGCATTTTTTTTGGCAAATAATATCACGTTAATGAGATTATCTACCTCTTCGTCTATTTCATTTGATAAGAAGTTGAGTAACCCAATGTGCTGTGCAATTACCTCGTTTCTCTTTACATTTGATATTGCGTCCGTTACTAGTTTATTATATTTTTCGATTTTCTTTAAATTTTCGTTGAGTTCATGTTCACGAAGTTTTTGTGTGGTTGCGATATCTTGAAAATTTTCTGTTGTAGTTTTTAGGATTTGAGTTTGCTGTTTCATGAAGTCTAAATTCCGTTTTCCATTTTCTGTGACATCCTTTATTGCATTTTCATAATATTCGGCGTCGTCTGCATCCATTGTGCCAAAAACTGTTTTAAATATTTTTCCACCAAGATTGAACCATCCTCGTTGAATGCGAGTGTGGCCAATTAGATTTTGTAACGATCGAAGTTTTGATTCTAATATAGGAATTTGAATTTCGACAAAATTTAAAAATTGTTTGCAGTAATAAATTTCTGTGACATTATTTAATTTACATGCGTTAATTGATTTATAATATGTATTCTTAACTAGGGAAAATTTTTCGCGATATACAGTGACGTTTACATATGTGACGATTTTCCAAGAAGAAAGTTGAAATTTTGTGTATCCACTATTTTCGAAATAAATTCCGGAACTATTTGAGATTGTTTCCAAACCAAAATTCGCAGTAGAACCAGGAGTTGCAGTGAACCTGGAATTAATTAACGGGTTTAAGTCTGTTTTTATGAACTTTTACGTTTTTACCTTTAATTTTTAATGTAATCATATCTTTCTTTTGACTTATGTTTGGACAGAACAATATTGTCTTTAGCTATTTTTAATGATTTGTTTAAACGGATTTTAAGTTGATCGACATAATTGTCGCAGGAATATGTTGGTTGAGTTTCATGGTTTAAAGAGCTGGGCATTTTAGGCTTGTGTCCAAAAAGAAGTTCATGCGGGGAAAAGTTTGTTGTACTGTGAATCGATGTATTGTATGAAAACATTGCAGTGGCAATCCACTCGACCCGATGAATTTGTTTCCTTTTTCGGTGATGGGGAGAGGTCCAACGACATTAAGATTAAGTTTTTCAAAAGGTTTGGATGCTTTAGAAGTTATCTCCATAGGAGCTTTGAAAGTTTTCCTAGACGTTTTGTTTATTTGACACGACTGACAAGATTTAATGTATCTTTTTATTTCTTTCTTCATCTTAGGCCAATAATAGACTGAGCGAATTTTCTTGTAAGTTCGATGGAAACCACCATGACCAGAGGACGGATCATCGTGATATTCCTTTAGAATAATTGGGATTTCGTCTTTATTGGGAGTAATTATTTTAGTATGATAAATTTCGATTTTGATTTGTGTTTTACGAAAAATAAACTGAATCATATTCTTTAATTTTGGAAATTTAAACTGATTGATTAAATCTTCAAAGTCCGGCAATGTGATAGTATCAATTTTGTCTTTAATTAATTGGTCTCTCAGATTTTGGACAGTATAAAAAGATCTTTATACTGTGGTTTTTGCCAATGGAATTGTTTAATAAAACAGTGATATTTAAAAATTTGTTATTTGATTTATTTAGAGATTTGAAATTAGAATAAATTTCATGAGGAATATTTTGCAAAACTTCTTTATTTTGAGATTTAGAAACGAATTCTGAACAGGATTTATTTGATTCATGTAAATCGACACTAGTTATATAAGCCACATGATGATTTGACTTTGTTATGTGAGAATCATTTTCTTCGAAACTATATACTTGAGGTGTAAGAGAGTAACAAAAGAATTTGATGTAATCATCGTATTAGTCCTTTTGAATGTTTGATATGAGGTTTACGTTGGCAATAGAGATTTGAGATAAACAATCGGCATTTGCTATTCCTCTGCCTTGCTTGTAAACAATCTCATACTCTTACTCCTCGAGCTTCAAACGCCACCGAACTAGTCTGGATCCAGGGTCTTTGCAATTAAAAAGCCAGACCAGTGGTCTATGATCTCTAATTAATTTGAACTCTCTGGTTTCTGCCATAAAGATATGGGCGAAAAAGATTTACAGCCCAGACTATCGCGAGAAGTTCGCGTTCAGTAGTGCTGTAATTTGTTTCAGCACGATTCAGCTTTATTTAGAGTATTTATTTCTCTTGCTCTTAACATTTGACTTATTTGAGGTTTGACATTAAAAATGAAAGTATGGAGTGCAAGATCGCTCATTGAAGCTAAACGTCCTGGCAATTCTCTAGGATTATGGTTTCCTTGATGTATTGAAGCTAAAACCTTTTTGAGAGAAGTTTCAATTCGAAGCATGAATTGGGTGATAGATTCTAAAGATTGTTGTTTGCAACTAAGTAATTCCTTTAACAAGTGTCCATGGGTTTTTTTTTATCAGAATAAATGGTTTTTAAATACTCTTTTAAGGAAGTCCACGAATAAAAAATATGGTTTGAGCAGGCGAATTCCGCTTTTTCAGTAAGCTGGGCCTTAACGTAGGCTAGGAGTACAGGCACTTGTTCTGCACTTGCCAAATTAAATGCGGCATTGCAATTATTTAAGAATGGGCTTAATTTGTCACGATCGCCATCAAAATTCTTTATAAATTTAAAAAGGCTATTAATATTTAGAAATTCACAAGTTGTACGACCTTCGTTAGATGAAACAGGAGATCGAGACCTTGACCTTGCAATATTTCTGTTTCTTCGATGCACTTGAAAATTTGGATTACGAACTAGAGTTTCATTGGCACCTTCTGAAAAATCGTTAATACTATGAGCTGGGGTGCATTGAGTACCGACTAATGGCGGATTAGCAGATTCAATTCTTGGATTACTAGGAGTTCTGGGTACGACGGCAGTATTTTGTGTCTCATCAGTAATACCTTCGTTTGATCTTCTAGTAACATTTGGGTTAGGATTATTGTCTTGTCCCCCTGTTGTCTTTGACCTTGTTGTAGGCATATTTTTTTTAAATTTTGTTTTATATATATTTAAATCACTGAGTTTCCAAATATAATTCAATTTTAATTTTGTTAAATTCTTTTAAAATTTAAGATTTCTATTTCAAATATTATTTGCAATATTTATTTGTATTACTATAATACATACATATTTGTATATTATTATTTTTTTTTTTTATTATTATTATGAAAATGGTCAGATTTAGATAATTTAGATAATATGATTTGTTACTATAAATTTCAAAATGTTTCTCTCTCTCCTTTTTGTTATATGTTAATTTTATTAAAATCACAAATTTTCAAATATATTTAAAATAAAATATTTATTTATTTATTTATTTATTTACAAATAACAATTTACAATATATTTACAATTTACAATTATTTATAAATATACTAGCCTAAGTTAACTTAGATCTAGTATATATGAACATACATCTTAAAATACTATATTGTCTTCTCAAACAGCTTCCAATTTCACAAAAATATTTGTTTAAGGAGTTAGCTATGATGATTTCTTCATTTATAATTTTATTTTCAACATTGAGATATTCAATCTTCTCTTTCTCTTTTTCTATTTTACCTAGAATATCATGATTTATTACATTCCATACTTTTCTGCAGTCATTTCCAGCCAATGCTAGTTTATTATAAATGTAATTTCTTTTACATTTTACTACCATATAATTGACTTTATTCTTTAATATCTTAAAGGAATTTTTAATTATTTTGTTTTCTGGATGTTTTGTCATAGATTTGTATAATTTATCTCTTTTTTTCATAATTTTTATAATTTGCTCATTTATCCAATCTTTTCTGTGTGATTTTAAAGTTTTAATTGAAGTGCATTCTTTCTTTACTCTTACAATCATATTTTGTATTTCGTTGAAACTAAAGCTATTCTTCATTTTCTTTTATTCAATCTCAATTTTCTGTCTAAAATTAATATCATTAATTATTGTAATATTTTTTATTTCTCTAGAACAGGAAGTTAAATAAATTACTTCAACTTTTACAAAAATGGCTTTATGATCAGTGTCTATATGGTCTTCAAGTTTTAATGACATTTTGTTAGTTTCATTGTTTAGGTTAGTAGATACATGATCTAATATAGTTGTAGACTGATTAGTTATTCTAGTAGCATTATGTTTATTCAAATCATTACATATAGTGAAACCACTTAAGCTGCGTAAATCCATATATTCTGTTGTATTTGAATCTGGATCTAGTAAATTAAAGTTAACATCTGCTATAAATAATATGTTCTTATAAAAGTTTAATATTCTACCTAAGTAATTTATGAATTCAGTTGGGTTTTCATTTAGAGCTCTATATATTGTAAAATTTTTAAATTATTTTTATTATTTTGCATTATCTCTATGATTATCGAGTTGTATTTGATGTTACGAAGGATAATATTAAACTTTAATTCATTTCTTATATAAATTACAGTCCCACCACCTCTATCATTATCTCTGCAATTATGAATGGCATTAAACCCTGCTAAGTTATAGTAATCAATTTCATTACTATATAACCATGTTTCGTTTAATATAATTATATCAATATCATGGTGTGTCTGTATAAATATTTGTAATTCATGTAATTTGTTTCTTAGACTTCTCATATTTACATAGAATAGGTTAAATGTTTTTATTGAAATATGATTAATGTTGACTTTCTTCATGTTATAGAGATTCATTGTAGTAATTTATTCTTTCTTTTAGAGTTCTTAATTTATACTGATAAATTGGGCAATTTGAACTGTCAGCTGTATGATTATGGTTGATATTTGAAACATTCATATGATTTTGATGGGTAGAAGTTCTATTTCCAAATCTTTGGTTATGTTTAATACAATTTATACAATTTTCTATTAATTCTTTACAATCATGGGCTGAGTGATTACCAGAACATTTCTTACAAGCAATATAATTTTTGCAATTTTCTTGTGAGTGGTGAAATTCTTGGCATTTAAAACACCTTAAAATTCTAAATTTTTCTCTAACGTAATGAACATTCCAATCTATGTTAATGTATTTATCTCTTATTTTCTCATATAGTTTACCAGTAACTTCAAAAAATATTGACCACTTACCTGAAGTTTTATTCTGTCGACTACTTAATACTTTGATATTACCATTTTTGTAAATATTATGATTTAGACATCTCATTTCTTGTATCAATTCATCGGTAATAGTACCGATGATTTTGAAAGATTTGAGATAACTAAACAAGGATTAATCTGTTTTGTTATTGTGACATCACATTTGTTCCCAAGTTTGCTTTTAACTTCATCTATTAACCTATTATTATTGCTTTTATTATTAGATTTCAGAAACATCCTCCCATTTGAGATAGATTTAAATTGCACTATAGGAGTACCAATTGAACATGGATTTATTTTTTCTTTTATTTCTTTTTTATAGTTTCAACATTTTGATTATTTTTTGGTTTAATAATAATCCCACCAGAATTAACTATTTTTGGTTTTTCTATGTTTTGTTTTGAAAGCGCACCATTTCTTGCAATATCAGAATATAATTTATTTCTATTAATACTTATTTAAATCATTTATCTCATTTTTTATATTTTTTATGTTGTTCTCTATTTCTACAAGAAGTGGACTTTCATTCATTTTACACATAGCAATTACATCCTCATATTTAAATTTCATGATACATTTCATATACATTCTTTACACATCCATAATACATCATTCTTTAATTTTTCAATCATACCATATTTTTCATCATTTATACCACAACATTTCATATGAAACCACCTTTTACAAAAACCATCACATAACATAGCTTTGGTTTCATTTTTCACATTTTTATTACATTTATTATACAGAATATTTATCTTCGTTTTCTTATTTTCTGTAATCTTGAATCTTTGCGGAGTGTTACTGTTTCCAGATGAAACATTACTGAAGTTGTTATTTATAGTATTATTTGTAAATGGAACAACTAGAGAATTAGTTTTCTTTTTTATATTTTTTTTTATTGATTTTATAGAATTTGAAGCTTTGACTGCAACTTTTTTAGGAAAAATAGAAACATTTGTATTAAAAGTATTCAAAGATTCGATAGAATCTTCTTCAATATTATAAGTTGGAATAAAGCGTGTAGTATTCACATAATTCTCATCTAATTTATTATCTTTACAGAATTCATTAATGTTTGAAAAATTATCATAGTCCATTTCCATTATTGCAATTAAATTAAAAATAAAAATGTAAGAAATATTAATTTTTAACTTACTTGTGATAAACAAAATAAAATTATTTGCTTGAAATATCTCAACTTGAATTTTTCTTTGAAAATTTATAAATTTTAGTATAAATTATAGTACTTGAACTGCACTTTCTTTATATGTACAAATTTCGAAATTAAATTTAAATTTATATTCAAAATTTCAGTTCTTTAAAAAAAAAAAAAAAAAAAAAAAATATAACAGTTAAAGTAATATCAAAAAAATAAATAAATTTCAATTAAAAATTCAATAAATAAAATTTTTATTTTTATTTATTTATTATTATTATTTTTTTTTTTAATTATTGACAAATAATAATAATGCCTACTTTATCACACGCGTACTATTTAATTCTGTATTTGGTGGGTTCTATATATTGCTATATAAATTTCAAATTTTCTATCTCAATTACGTATATTGAATATATTCCATGGCAAATGAAGACAGTAAGGTAATTTAGATAATAAATATGTTACTATAAAATTAAACAAAAAAATTTTTTTTTCACTTGTATGAGTTGTATGATAGTAGTATAGTATGTATGATAAAAATATTTGTAGTAAAATTTAGGTTTGACTTACATTAACATTATTAATAATTGTATTAGCATCATTATTGAGATATGAAGCATGTGTTCAAACAGTTGAAATTTTTTGTTGTTAACTGGAATGATTTGGTTGACCTCCTGTAGAATATGGAGTGATGAACTCGTTTCTGGATTCAGTGGAAATAGTAGATTTGTAAAATATGGAGTGATGAACTCGTTTCTGGATTCAGTGGAAATAGTAGATTTGTATGATGTAATTAGCTGTTTATCAATTTAATAGCTGATTTTTGTTGAGAAGAAATTCAATTAAATTTTAGTTTGAAAACAACGCAACTTACGCAGTATTTGCACTAATTCCGTTTTTTTTTTTTCACTTTCAATTTGTTATTATTCGGTTTTTAGTACCTCCCGAATTATGAATTGAATTTGTGAAAATATGTTCTATAAATTTTATACTTTTAAGAACATAAAAACGGATCAAAATAATATTTCACCAAAGTATATAAAGTATCCCACTTCTGATACCAATTTATGTTAGACACGCTTCCAATATATTATTAGACACGTATTTTTAAAAAAAAAATAAAAACACAAATTTGTTTTATACGGTTCTTTTATACCTACTTTATTTGGTAAAGTTTTTATTATATTACAAATTACGCAAACTTTAAACGTAAGTCACTATCAGTTTAAATTTATTAATATTGCTAGATTGAAGACTGAATTTCAACTGACTACATTTTTTAAAAATAGTTTATTGTTACAAATTTAATAGTTAAACGAAAATAAATCAACTAAGTTTTGTCTATGTTACCAAAAATAGAAAAATGCATTGCTCTATAAATTAACAAAATATTTTCTTTATCGTTATATTATTCTTATTAAATTTTATTTTAGCGGAGGCGGGGTGTTATATTTCTTTTGCATAACTATATTATCATCATAATTATTTGAAAGATTAGCAAAATTC
The DNA here is from genome assembly GCA_932526495.1 of Bombylius major. Classification (NCBI taxonomy): domain Eukaryota; kingdom Metazoa; phylum Arthropoda; class Insecta; order Diptera; family Bombyliidae; genus Bombylius; species Bombylius major. The sequence continues at coordinate 19,162,914 of OW052046.1, read as the reverse complement.
TGTGGGAAGACAGTAATGTGGTTATGGGAATGATGAAGTGGTGGAGCAAAAGGTTTGAATTAATTTAAAATTTAAAAATAATTCTATGAAAAGGTAGTATTAAATTGAAAAATCGGTCGAATGTGAGCTGGACAAGTAAATATTTCTATAATTCTTACAGTAGTTGTACATTTCACATTATTTTTCTATCGTTTATAATTTTGAATTTAGCGTTTTCCATAGCTTGCTTTAATAAAAAAATGTCAAGAAACTTTTTCACATAAAAATTTCAATACAGATTAATATCTAATAATTATTATGAACTTGACAGGTTTTTATTTATTGTGCGTTATTGATGCTCATATTACTTTTATTAAAAATAAGACAAATACGGTCAATACGAATTTAATAATGACTTATGAAATTAAGTGTAAAAAATGTGAAAATATATATGCATAATAAAGTAGAAAAATTAAATAATATTTAAACAGAGGAATATAGAAAAAATGCTGAGATATCTTATTTTGAAAAATAAATCGTAAAATTTCCATATACTTTTGTATTTCATTTCTCAGATCGTCCATATACTTTTATATTGCCATACGATCTTTCTTACGTTTTAATGGCACCTGAGAGTTCCGATTGATATTACCTTATCAGTGTTTCTTTTACCATACTCAATGCTCATATTCATGAGTCTTTCTGACGTCACGTTTCTTTTCTCATTCATTCTTTATAATACCTATTGTGAAATGATTTATATAAGGCGTGTGCTTAAAACATTAAACGAAAACATATCTCGAATCGAACTGGCCAATCAGAACCCAGCTTACTAACAAAGGAATTTGACAGTTGAACTTGGAAAAAAGTGCTGTCACTAGTATTTTATTTCCCATTATAGTTGATTCACACCAACGCGGTACGCGGCACGGTAGCGATACGAGTACCTCAGCAGTACATAGACGGTAAAAATTATCGGGAAAGGCTTTCACACCAACGCGGTATCGCGAATTAATCTTTTGTCATTTTGTGCTGCAAAGTAAAATTTAACAACCAAATAAACATTTAGAATGTGTGAATGTTTAAAAAAAAGAACATTGGTTTTACTTGCTTCATGTGAAGATGAAGCCTGCAAAAGGTAATTGCACTAGAGTTGTGAGACATATAAATTAAAATATAAAAATATAATAAACTAATTTTTTTGACGAAAATGGGTACACAATATCAATTTGCAACGTTTTTTTGTTTTTTTTTTTGTTTGTGCTTATTCATTCCTCGAGGGAACATAGCGCCTCCACATAACTCTTTCCGTCTGACTTTTTGTTTCATCTGCTATTTGTGACTCATTGGCCTAATCTTAGCATAGTCTTCGTTGGTATTTTTCCAACCTAGTCCGAGGCATGTGTTGGTTTCTTTAATCGAGTTGTTGTTATTTTCAATCGAATAGGAGATTAGCCTATTGCGATTATGTCTTTAGCTTGCTCCTGCGCCCTCTGTTGGTGATATTGATAAGGAGTAATATCACACTTTTCCGGTTTGTGTCTATGATACCAGTTTTCTGCAGGATGTAACGCCATCTTGTTGTTGGTAGATGAGGTTGCTGTTTTTCTTACTGGCTCATGGTGTTGTTGTTGTTGTTATGAAAGGAGATTAGGATGAAAGGAGAAGATTAGGACTTCTCTATGTATATATGTATATACATTTATACATAGAGAATGGGTTAGAAAGTATGGAAAAACAGGTATTGAGGAAAAGTGCTGGAACACGACTATGCCGGGAATCGCACCCGGGACCTGTGGGGTGATGGACGAGCGCCGTAACCTCTGGGCCACCCAGGCCTCTCAGTTTGCAACGTAATATTTGTTTATTATTTTTATAATCTTTATTTCCTAAATCATACAATATTGGATGACTTTTACCTATTTCAATTAATTTTTCTGTGAAGACTTCCATTTTTACTCACGCACATTCAATAAACAACTAAAGAGTTTGTATAGTTTTTTTGCGGTACGAGGTAAAATTGTGCATGCAGCGATACAAAATAATATCGCAACATGTACCGCATACCGCATGTCTACCGCATTCGGTATAGCGCAGTGGTATGAAATGAATAATTAAAATGTACGTGTTACATCGTACCGCTACCGTTACCGTATCGCTACCGTCCCGCGTACCGCGTTGGTGTGAATCAACCTTTATGGTGGAATGATTATATTTATAGTTCGTGTTGTGACTTGTGAGAAAAGAATTGTTATGAGGTAAAAACTTGCTAATAACTTCTGTAGCAAGGGGATAAAAGAGATGGTGCTTATGTTAGATATGCGTACCCTTCCTATACAAAAAGCAAAAACGAAAATACAGGGTGTTTTATAAAAAAAGTCACGAAAATCTTCAAATTTTCAGAAGAAGAGAATATAGTGGATTTAGCATTTAGTAGCTTAATTCAGTTGGGATTTTGCTAGGTATTTTAAGGAAATATTGCTAATTTACTAATAATTTTGGTGAAATTATTGTAGTTAGAGTGTGTGTGGAATCGAGTAAGTTTTTACTGCAGTAGTAGATTTTGACATTAGATTTTGTGGTAGAATAAAATTTACCGTGGTAAAAAAAAATTTTCACATTTGCTGTGCGTAATGAAGTAAATTTTAAAAGCTACAAAATTGTGTACTTGTTTCTATATTTTGACTTTACATTATTATTAAGAAGGAAGATATTTTACATACATGTGATTTTACAGAAAATTTTATTAAACTGAAAAGAGCTGCCTTGTTGGTGAAATAGTGTGAATTCAATACCAAGTGAAAATTTAAAATTTTCATTTAGAATAAAATATAGCAAAAGTGAATGTTTCTTAACAGATGTGCGTATTCGATTTTTTAAACAGTGGGTTATTTTTTGGCCAGCATTTTCGAGTGAATTATTTTTTTTCGCGCCTAAGTTCATGTTTTATAATATTTAGAAAGTAGAGACGAAGCTGAAATAAATGGATATAAAAAAACAATAGAGGTTTTCAGTTAATTGTTTTTTTTTTATGTGATAGAAGTAAAATCGAAAATGTATAACAGCATGAATGGTTATGCTCCATATAGGTCAAGGTAATTTACCTCAATTCTAACATTTATAAACACATGTCTGCCTATGCCTATTATATTGTTTATGGTTCATTTTCATTAAAATTAGCTTTTTTATTTTTATTTTTCGGCAAAAGTACTTTAGTACATATCATAATCATAGACCTTACATTACATCTTCATACATATAATGTACATATGTACACTACTCAGTACTTAGATTACTAGCAAAAAATGCTTTCCATACAACATAAATAAAACCATTGTAAGATATTTTTATAGTGTTTGACAACTGAAAAAGGTATTTTGGGAATATTTGTAAGGAAATATTACGGAATTGTTACCATAGTATTATTATGTTTATGTATATGGATAATGGGCTCAATTCAACCATTTCCACCAAAAGTTCATGTTTCAAAATTTCAGTGACGACCATTTCACCATAAACTTATTGAAAAAGTCACATTCATCATTTATCATCACTAGTTGGAGCGGTAGGACTGCTTCACTTTCTTCTTTCGATAAATCTTTGAAATATGTATTGCCATTTGCCAACATAATAATATAAGACTTGTTTAAAGTGCAGTATTCCTATATTTCTGCATTACTTTGTAACAGGTATAATAAAAGTCATCTTTAAATAAAATAAAATAAATGTAATAAAATCAATAGTTACCATGTATTTTTGCGAAAAAAGCGTATTAATTAAGTGAAATATATTTTTTAAGTGTACTTTCTAAATGTTGTAGGTTTCCTCAGAAATAATTAAATATAGTACTAAAAAGACTTCAAATTCATAATAAGCAGCAGTAATGATTTGGGCTGCTTTCAAAAGAAAATTGAAGTCGAAAATTGCCTTCATTAAAAGAAGAATTAATGCGTCAGGGCCGCTATTCTCGAAATCACTCTTAAAGTTACGCATACGTATCTTTACGAGTACTTTGTTTCAAATGGTTTATGTCAGACGTATTCTTGAAATCAATCGAATATGTTTTTACCATTCGAATAGATTACGAGAGTGGTGTAAGAGATCTAAAGTTCAAAACTGGTTTGTGTATCAGATGATTTAGACGAGAGGGATAAGGATTAATGAATAATGATGGGTTTTACACAGTTTTTCTCCACGACCAAGTTCGTTAGCCAGGGGAGTAGTGCGGTTTCCTCATCTTTCTTCACTTTTTCAACCAAACTGATTTCTATTTAACGAGGTGAAGATACTAACACACATACAGAAAAACAAGTTTTTAAAGAATTTAAAATTCAAATACATTGAAAAATTTGTGTATGTACAATGGATTGAGAAGAAAGAAAGAAGACTATACTTTATTTAACAATTGAAGTCAGTACAGGCAAGATAGGCATACTTTTCTATACTCTTTTACATTTCATTTGTATAAATCAGTCTCGTGTGTGGGGTGATCAGATCTCAATTTCAATCGAGTGAAATCTTTTAAATTAAATATTACCAAGGCAAAAAACTCATCGGGTACTGCCTTCATAAGCACAATACTGACTTTAATTGTTAAATAAAGTATAGTGTAAAAGTAAAAAGAAGAGCTGTGTAAAACGCATGGATATAAATAGACTGAATGGAAAAACTGTAGGAAACACCACACTGTAAAAATTTGACAAAATTTATATTGTTGTCTCACTCTTAGGTAATTTGTTATGTTTCAATGAACGAAGATTGATTTAAACATTTCATATTTTTAATAGATAGATAAAATTAAATTAACTGGATTTGAATTAAAATTAAATTTAAATTAGATAAAAGTCAAATTGTCTCTAAATAAATCACTAACTTACGTGTTAACACTATATAAAGCTTTGACAATCAATGAGTGAAAGTGAGGTGGGTCACTATGAAAAAGTTAGAGTCGTTTAAAATCAAAATTTTGTGAACTTTTACCCATTTTTTGTGTTTAACCCTGCTTTACACAAAAAAGGCTTAAATTAACCCTCATTTTGTATTTCAAAAAAAGAAGGCTCAATTGATTCTGCATCGATTTGCTATCTTCAATTTTTTCAAAAAATGCATAGTTTTCGAGATATTAAGGAATACCTTTTGAAAAAACTGAAAAAATAAGTCTGAAATTCATAGGATTATTGGAAATTGAAGATAGCAAATCGATGCAGAATCAATTGAGCCTTCTTTTTCTGAAGTAAAAAATGAGGGTTAATTTAAGCCTTTTTTTGTGTAAAGCAGGGTTAAACACAAAAAATGGGTAAAAATTCACAAAATTTTGATTTTAAACGACTCTAACTTTTTAAGAGTTAGGAAAAGAGGAACAAGTAAGGTATCGTTGAAAAGGGCAAAGGGTCTTCTACATTTTTTCTTAATACAAGGTGACCCTAGAGTGCCCCTGCAAAAAGTTATGGGGTGTTTAGTGGAAAAAGTGCGAAAAAACTTCAACGCCCTCTAGCGGCCAAACCGTTGGGATTTCCCCCCCCCCCTCCGATACGATTTTTTGTTTGTCTCGATGAGCCCTATCTATGGTATCCTGTTGTTCCTGGATAACGGAAACACCCTGTATGTACACAAAAACAAGTTTTTGAAGGATTTAAAATTCAAATACATTGACAAATTTGTGTATGGACAATGAATTGAGAAGAAAGAAGGAATACCTATTTAAAAGTAAAAATGTCAAGAATACTGTATTCAAGAATACTAATGTAAAACCCGTCATTGATGTTGCCAATGCCAGCTGCCATTTCAGTTGCGAGTCGAGGCTCACTGTAAAGTGTATTTTTGAGATTGTCGTTTTCAAAAGAAAAGAATATAGTGGATTTAGCATTTAGTAGCTTAATTCAGTTGGGATTTTGCTAGGTATTTTAAGGAAATATTGCTAATTTACTAATAATTTTGGTGAAATTATTGTAGTTAGAGTGTGTGTGGAATCGAGTAAGTTTTTACTGCAGTAGTAGATTTTGACATTAGATTTTGTGGTAGAATAAAATTTACCGTGGTAAAAAAAAATTTTCACATTTGCTGTGCGTAATGAAGTAAATTTTAAAAGCTACAAAATTGTGTACTTGTTTCTATATTTTGACTTTACATTATTATTAAGAAAGAAGATATTTTACATACATGTGATTTTACAGAAAATTTTATTAAACTGAAAAGAGCTGCCTTGTTGGTGAAATAGTGTGAATTCAATACCAAGTGAAAATTTAAAATTTTCATTTAGAATAAAATATAGCAAAAGTGAATGTTTCTTAACAGATGTGCGTATTCGATTTTTTAAACAGTGGGTTATTTTTTGGCCAGCATTTTGGAGTGAATTATTTTTTTTCGCGCCTAAGTTCATGTTTTATAATATTTAGAAAGTAGAGACGAAGCTGAAATAAATGGATATAAAAAAACAATAGAGGTTTTCAGTTAATTGTTTTTTTTTTTATGTGATACAAGTAAAATCGAAAATGTATAACAGCATGAATGGTTATGCTCCATATAGGTCAAGGTAATTTACCTCAATTCTAACATTTATAAACACATGTCTGCCTATGCCTATTATATTGTTTATGGTTCATTTTCATTAAAATTAGCTTTTTTATTTTTATTTTTCGGCAAAAGTACTTTAGTACATATTGTTACAAAATTGGCCTTTGTGAGCGAAGAGTAAAAATAAAATAGATTCAAAAAATGTAAAAAGAAGAGAAATAAGGCGTCCGAGAGGGATTTTTCAGAAGAGAAAGAAAAGTAGAAGAAATATGGGCCAAATTCTGAAAAAATGGGAAATAATGAAATAAAAGACAGTTTTACAATTTTATATAAAAAGTTCTGATATTTATTATACAAAAAAAAAAGAATTTACAAATTTAGGGTCTATTACTGAAGAGTAAAAAAAAAAAAATCTAATTACAATGTAACACAAAAAAATGTAAAATTTAAATGGTAATAATAAAAAAAATTATCTAAAAAAAAAATTGTCTAAAAGAGAAAAAAAAAAAGATGGCTATGGTAATAAAGAAAGATGTCCGCAAGTGAAGTGAAGTAAACCAACTATTAACTGAGTGAAGTGAGTTAAGCTTACAACTGAATCTGGTTTAAACGGAAGTGAGGAAAATCAGATCGAAACTGAGTTTGACTCACTGAATCAAACTGAGTTTGGGGTAAGAAAAATTTACTAGTCGGCAACCCCGATTGTTTTTAATCAAAGTCTATTTTTAAATTCAGACCCTGTGGCAACACTTGTTGTTTTGACAGGTGTCTAACTAAATTGTACTTAGGTGAATCAAATGTAAACAAACGAAATGGAGATTTCGTTTGTTTCTTGATTAGATTAATTTAAATGTTTAAGGGTTCGCGCAATAAGTTTTTTAAATGAAATCGCGCCGCGAGTGAATTAGAATAAGAAATAAAAGAAAAAAAATATATGTGTACAGAAAAATAATAAAAAAAAACAAGTGGAAAGTGAGAAAAAGAAAGTGCAGTGATATACTAGTATAGTTGTTATTGTGATTAAGAAAACAAAAAAAGAAAATGTGAGTGGAAGAAAACAAAAAAAAAGGTTATGTTAAAAAATGTGTTAAAATAAAATGTGCGTAAAATTAAAGTGGTAAAAAAAGAAGGTAAGTAAATGTGAAAGTGATTAACTTAATTAAATTAGGTTAAATAAAGTTAAAAGTGTTAAAAAGGAGAAAAAAAAAATTAGAATCAAGTACAGAAGAAAGAAAGAAAATAATGTGCAAGTGGAAGTGGGTGGAAATTTGAGAAAAGAATTAAAAAAAACGTACGTACCTGTGTTTTAAATGTAAAAAGTGTTATGAAAATAAGAAAATGATTGTGTTGAAAAAAAACTGTGTTAAAAGTTATGTACAAGAAAGTTAAATTAAACTTGAAAATAAAGATTTAAAATAAACTGGAGAAAATTTAAGAAAACACCTCGAGAGCAAATCACCAACTGAAACTGAAAACTAGACTGAACTTTTTTCTTTTTGTGTGTGCTTGTTTTTATAGTGTTTAGTGAAATTTCTCGAATCTTCTCTGGAAAGTCATTGTTACTTTCCAATATGAGAGAAGTTATTTTCTATCTCATATTGGAGTTTTAAAGAAGATTCGAGATCTTCGAAATTTTGTGTGTTGGTTGTGTGTATTTGTAATGTGTTGTGTTGTTGTTGTGAAAAAGAATTTGGATGTGTTCTTTGTTGTTTTTATTTTAAGTGTTTGTTTCTTGTGTTGTCCTTTATCCTTTTTTATTTTATTTATTTTATTCTTTATTTCATTTATTTTTCAGGATTCGGCTGTATTTTAATAGGGACTTCTGGTTTGGGCACCAATTCATAAAAAAATTTGGTGTTCAATCGGAAGTTTCTTTTATTTACAGCCAACAACAACAAGTTCATGCATTTAAAGTAACTTTTGTTTATTCAATTTTTTAATTAATTTTCTTGTCTTTTCAGGAAAAGTGTGAGGTAACAGGGTGGTGCAATGGTCCTGATTTAAAGGTAATTTCGTCTTAAAATAATTTTATTTAAATTTATTAATAAAGTTCTTTTTATTTTTCAGATTTGTAACACTGCCCCCCGCGGAGAATGCTCAAAGTTCCGACTGAGCATTAATCTCATACTCATCGAACTTATTGTTAACAACAAACATAAAATTTCTAGTTAGTATTTGTGTTGTATTCGTTCTCCATTTTCCTTCAACTTTACGCTTGGTATTCTTTTGACACGTTGTCATTGGTGCTAAGCCTGTTTGTGAGTCTTTGCTTTTGCAAATTTACTCAGTTTCACTTGCGTTCGTTCTCTCAGAGAATATAGAGACATGAACCGCAATGGACTTGTAAAAATAACAATTGTGCACTTAACAGACGTGTCTTTTTCTTGGACACTGCTTACAACACTACCGACTTTGTTTGGTAATTGTAACGAGAGCAGGGTTACATTTTTTTTTTTTGAGCATTTTCCTGAAAAGACGATATTGATTGCTTCAGATTTGGTGGATGTTGTTGTAAATAAAAGAAACTTTGGTTTGATTTGTTGAGTGTAGTAGTTGAAATATAATAGAAAAAAGAAAGAGAGGCAAAAGAGAGAAAGAACAAAGAAAAAAGAAAACACAAAAAAAATAAAAATAGCGAACTGAGCATCTTTCTCACAACAGCATTCATAGGAGCACTTGTCACCGACCATCCTGATGTTCTTCTTGTCGTCTCACTATGTGCAATGGAACCATGGAACCAGGCTGTTGACGTGCTGTACCTAAGAAGCTTCTGTAAATAATCTTAAAAATTGTAATTAAAATATCTGGTGTTAAAAAAGTAAGGTTAGGTATCAGGAAATACTGTGTTAGTTTTTAACAAGCGCTAATCGGTCACGATGCACCACGGATTTACGACTAGTGACGGTACTGCGAATACGATACACGACATCTGTAATTTTCTCTAGAATATCGTACGGACCATCTCAGTTTGTCTGAGGTTTCGTCTGGTAGCTTGAGCATATTAGAAATGGACAAGTTCTGATAAGCTAGGGGCGATGTTGAAAAACAGAGTAACTCGGTCGACTGGTTGTCCAAAACTTCGGCGAGATGCAGGAATTATAGGGCTATTCGAACTTTCCACAAACTTGGTAGGTTGATAAGTATAGTCAGACTTAGCCAGTTCGGTGGAGAGACGAAAGAGGAGAACTGGTATAAGTCTTCGTCAGACGGAACGGAGGCTGCGTGCTCTTTCAGACCGGAAGGGACGGCATGGTCTGGGGAGCATTCCCATTTTCCACAAGTTTCTTCGTAAAAGAGAGTAGAAGAAGTAGGGTTGAACTTTTCCAGTTCGGTAAGAAAGAGGTAGGAGTGAGCTGGAACAAGTTCGGGTTGCGGAAGAATTGAGCTTTCCCAGATCGAAAGGAGAAAGGTAGGCATGATCTGGGCAGGGTTCAACTTCTTCGGCGATGCTGGCGTGGAAAATGATGGAATTTGAGAGGTGTGGAGAGCTCGAATTGGGTTCTTGGCAGAAGTTCATGGACAACGGGTCTTCACAAAAAGGATTTCAACATTTGTTGCTATTAGAAAGGCGTTTTTGCTTGAAGCAGGGTTACAATTAAATTGCTGCAAGAAATCCATTCCTAGTGTACACGTGGATGTCGGCTACACAGACGGAGTGTTCGAAAGGAAGAAAAACGTGGTTGCAAAAGACCTTTTTGAAAAAAAAAGAAAAAAAATCTTGTTTGGGGTCGGCAGATACAGTAATCGTTAGTGATGAGGGTGAAGCTATTTTTGATGAAAGACGGGCTGTGGTGCCTGTATCGATTTGGAAAACAAGCACCTTTTCTCCACTGACCAAAGCCCTATTTGGTCAGTTGTGGCTTATTTGCGAACTGCACTTAAATATAACGGCCTGCAAGGGGAGGAGGTTCAGCAGGGAGTGAAACGACAGCAGGTGAGGTGATAGTTTCGAGTGGTGGTGGGCTTGTAAGTTTTGAGCTGAAAAACAGATGGACCTTCAACGCTCGAGGTCCCTTTTCCGTTACCGGAACGTTTAATGCCACCCTATCCTCTTGGTGAACGAAAACTTCGCCATCGCTCCGAATGATAAATCTTAAAGTTCTGGACTGGTGGTGACGTATCGCCCAGTCGGTGACCTGGACCGTTGACTTCGGGATTGTAGGAACCTTGTCAACACAGTCGGTGGCCCGAATGGACCGTGGTGGAAGATCAAGCTCAGTTGGCCGTGCCAATTCAGCTCTGGCATCTCGAGGAGGATCTTGGTTCGCTAAGGTAGGGGGTGCAGAAGAAGATGTAACCAGATTGGAGGATGCAGGAGGGCTAGTAACCAGATTGGGCCGTGAAGGAGGCTCGAATCTGGTTGTCTGGGCCCACTCAGTCTCGACATTTTGAGGAGGGTCCTGGTTTCCTAAGGTAGGGGACGTAGATCTATTATGAGCGAAATTTGAGGGAACCAAGGTGGGTTGCGACTGAGTGTGCATGACATTAGTTGAGCCGTCAACACTTTTAAGGTCCAATGGTTGCGCGAAGCTACTAGGGGGCTGTAGGCCATCACTCGTGCTAGCACAAACTATTGGGGGTGGTGTAGGCAAATCTGCAAGGTGTGAGAAGTTATTTGCTTCCGGGCTCGCAGTAACTGGGTTGCTAGGCAATCTGCTGCTCTCTAGGAAAGCAATCCGCGGCAACAAGGTTTCGTTGATCAGCTTTTGTGTATCTTGATGCTGCTGTCTCATTTCTTGCAACTGCTCCATTATGATAGTCAGTGCTCTGCTAAGATCTGGAGCAGCACCAGATTCAGTATTAGAGGGATTGTTACTTCCCGTGCTAGACATTTTCGATTTATAAATAACAAGAAAAGAAAATATTTGTGGAGAGGTCTTATTTCAAAGACCGATCGGACCCCACACACCTGACACCAATGTTACAAAATTGGCCTTTGTGAGCGAAGAGTAAAAATAAAATAGATTCAAAAAATGTAAAAAGAAGAGAAATAAGGCGTCCGAGAGGGATTTTTTAGAAGAGAAAGAAAAGTAGAAGAAATATGGGCCAAATTCTGAAAAAATGGGAAATAATGAAATAAAAGACAGTTTTACAATTTTATATAAAAAGTTCTGATATTTATTATACAAAAAAAAAAGAATTTACAAATTTAGGGTCTATTACTGAAGAGTAAAAAAAAAAAAAATCTAATTACAATGTAACACAAAAAAAAGTAAAATTTAAATGGTAATAATAAAAAAAATTATCTAAAAAAAAAATTGTCTAAAAGAGAAAAAAAAAAAGATGGCTATGGTAATAAAGAAAGATGTCCGCAAGTGAAGTGAAGTAAACCAACTATTAACTGAGTGAAGTGAGTTAAGCTTACAACTGAATCTGGTTTAAACGGAAGTGAGGAAAATCAGATCGAAACTGAGTTTGACTCACTGAATCAAACTGAGTTTGGGGTAAGAAAAATTTACTAGTCGGCAACCCCGATAGTTTTTAATCAAAGTCAATTTTTCAATTCAGACCCTGTGGCAACACTTGTTGTTTTGACAGGTGTCTAACTAAATTGTACTTAGGTGAATCAAATGTAAACAAACGAAATGGAGATTTCGTTTGTTTCTTGATTAGATTAATTTAAATGTTTAAGGGTTCGCGCAATAAGTTTTTTAAATGAAATCGCGCCGCGAGTGAATTAGAATAAGAAATAAAAGAAAAAAAATATATGTGTACAGAAAAATAATAAAAAAAAACAAGTGGAAAGTGAGAAAAAGAAAGTGCAGTGATATACTAGTATAGAGTTGTTATTGTGATTAAGAAAACAAAAAAAGAAAATGTGAGTGGAAGAAAACAAAAAAAAAGGTTATGTTAAAAAATGTGTTAAAATAAAATGTGCGTAAAATTAAAGTGGTAAAAAAAGAAGGTAAGTAAATGTGAAAGTGATTAACTTAATTAAATTAGGTTAAATAAAGTTAAAAGTGTTAAAAAGGAGAAAAAAAAAAAATTAGAATCAAGTACAGAAGAAAGAAAGAAAATAATGTGCAAGTGGAAGTGGGTGGAAATTTGAGAAAAGAATTAAAAAAAACGTACGTACCTGTGTTTTAAATGTAAAAAGTGTTATGAAAATAAGAAAATGATTGTGTTGAAAAAAAACTGTGTTAAAAGTTATGTACAAGAAAGTTAAATTAAACTTGAAAATAAAGATTTAAAATAAACTGGAGAAAATTTAAGAAAACACCTCGAGAGCAAATCACCAACTGAAACTGAAAACTAGACTGAACTTTTTTCTTTTTGTGTGTGCTTGTTTTTATAGTGTTTAGTGAAATTTCTCGAATCTTCTCTGGAAAGTCATTGTTACTTTCCAATATGAGAGAAGTTATTTTCTATCTCATATTGGAGTTTTAAAGAAGATTCGAGATCTTCGAAATTTTGTGTGTTGGTTGTGTGTATTTGTAATGTGTTGTGTTGTTGTTGTGAAAAAGAATTTAAGTGTTTGTTTCTTGTGTTGTCCTTTATCCTTTTTTATTTTATTTATTTTATTCTTTATTTCATTTATTTTTCAGGATTCGGCTGTATTTTAATAGGGACTTCTGGTTTGGGCACCAATTCATAAAAAAATTTGGTGTTCAATCGGAAGTTTCTTTTATTTACAGCCAACAACAACAAGTTCATGCATTTAAAGTAACTTTTGTTTATTCAATTTTTTAATTAATTTTCTTGTCTTTTCAGGAAAAGTGTGAGGTAACAGGGTGGTGCAATGGTCCTGATTTAAAGGTAATTTCGTCTTAAAATAATTTTATTTAAATTTATTAATAAAGTTCTTTTTATTTTTCAGATTTGTAACAATATCATAATCATAGACCTTACATTACATCTTCATACATATAATGTACATATGTACACTACTCAGTACTTAGATTACTAGCAAAAAATGCTTTCCATACAACATAAATAAAACCATTGTAAGATATTTTTATAGTGTTTGACAACTGAAAAAGGTATTTTGGGAATATTTGTAAGGAAATATTACGGAATTGTTACCATAGTATTATTATGTTTATGTATATGGATAATGGGCTCAATTCAACCATTTCCACCAAAAGTTCATGTTTCAAAATTTCAGTGACGACCATTTCACCATAAACTTATTGAAAAAGTCACATTCATCATTTATCATCACTAGTTGGAGCGGTAGGACTGCTTCACTTTCTTCTTTCGATAAATCTTTGAAATATGTATTGCCATTTGCCAACATAATAATATAAGACTTGTTTAAAGTGCAGTATTCCTATATTTCTGCATTACTTTGTAACAGGTATAATAAAAGTCATCTTTAAATAAAATAAAATAAATGTAATAAAATCAATAGTTACCATGTATTTTTGCGAAAAAAGCGTATTAATTAAGTGAAATATATTTTTTAAGTGTACTTTCTAAATGTTGTAGGTTTCCTCAGAAATAATTAAATATAGTACTAAAAAGACTTCAAATTCATAATAAGCAGCAGTAATGATTTGGGCTGCTTTCAAAAGAAAATTGAAGTCGAAAATTGCCTTCATTAAAAGAAGAATTAATGCGTCAGGGCCGCTATTCTCGAAATCACTCTTAAAGTTACGCATACGTATCTTTACGAGTACTTTGTTTCAAATGGTTTATGTCAGACGTACTCTTGAAATCAATCGAATATGTTTTTACCATTCGAATAGATTACGAGAGTGGTGTAAGAGATCTAAAGTTCAAAACTGGTTTGTGTATCAGATGATTTAGACGAGAGGGATAAGGATTAATGAATAATGATGGGTTTTACACAGTTTTTCTCCACGACCAAGTTCGTTAGCCAGGGGAGTAGTGCGGTTTCCTCATCTTTCTTCACTTTTTCAACCAAACTGATTTCTATTTAACGAGGTGAAGATACTAACACACATACAGAAAAACAAGTTTTTAAAGAATTTAAAATTCAAATACATTGAAAAATTTGTGTATGTACAATGGATTGAGAAGAAAGAAAGAAGACTATACTTTATTTAACAATTGAAGTCAGTACAGGCAAGATAGGCATACTTTTCTATACTCTTTTACATTTCATTTGTATAAATCAGTCTCGTGTGTGGGGTGATCAGATCTCAATTTCAATCGAGTGAAATCTTTTAAATTAAATATTACCAAGGCAAAAAACTCATCGGGTACTGCCTTCATAAGCACAATACTGACTTTAATTGTTAAATAAAGTATAGTGTAAAAGTAGAAAGAAGAGCTGTGTAAAACGCATGGATATAAATAGACTGAATGGAAAAACTGTAGGAAACACCACACTGTAAAAATTTGACAAAATTTATATTGTTGTCTCACTCTTAGGTAATTTGTTATGTTTCAATGAACGAAGATTGATTTAAACATTTCATATTTTTAATAGATAGATAAAATTAAATTAACTGGATTTGAATTAAAATTAAATTTAAATTAGATAAAAGTCAAATTGGCTCTAAATAAATCACTAACTTACGTGTTAACACTATATAAAGCTTTGACAATCAATGAGTGAAAGTGAGGTGGGTCACTATGAAAAAGTTAGAGTCGTTTAAAATCAAAATTTTGTGAATTTTTACCCATTTTTTGTGTTTAACCCTGCTTTACACAAAAAAGGCTTAAATTAACCCTCATTTTGTATTTCAGAAAAAGAAGGCTCAATTGATTCTGCATCGATTTGCTATCTTCAATTTTTTCAAAAAATGCATAGTTTTCGAGATATTAAGGAATACCTTTTGAAAAAACTGAAAAAATAAGTCTGAAATTCATTGGATTATTGGAAATTGAAGATAGCAAATCGATGCAGAATCAATTGAGCCTTCTTTTTCTGAAATAAAAAATGAGGGTTAATTTAAGCCTTTTTTTGTGTAAAGCAGGGTTAAACACAAAAAATGGGTAAAAATTCACAAAATTTTGATTTTAAACGACTCTAACTTTTTAAGAGTTAAGAAAAGAGGAACAAGTAAGGTATCGTTGAAAAGGGCAAAGGGTCTTCTACATTTTTTCTTAATACAAGGTGACCCTAGAGTGCCCCTGCAAAAAGTTATGGGGTGTTTAGTGGAAAAAGTGCGAAAAAACTTCAACGCCCTCTAGCGGCCAAACCGTTGGGACTTCCCCCCCCCCTCCGATACGAATTTTTGTTTGTCTCGATGAGCCCTATCTATGGTATCCTGTTGTTCCTGGATAACGGAAACACCCTGTATGTACACAAAAACAAGTTTTTGAAGGATTTAAAATTCAAATACATTGACAAATTTGTGTATGAACAATGAATTGAGAAGAAAGAAGGAATACCTATGTAAAAGTAAAAATGTCAAGAATACTGTATTCAAGAATACTAATGTAAAACCCGTCATTGATGTTGTCAATGCCAGCTGCCATTTCAGTTGCGAGTCGAGGCTCACTGTAAAGTGTATTTTTGAGATTGTCGTTTTCAAAAGAAAAGAATATAGTGGATTTAGCATTTAGTAGCTTAATTCAGTTGGGATTTTGCTAGGTATTTTAAGGAAATATTGCTAATTTACTAATAATTTTGGTGAAATTATTGTAGTTAGAGTGTGTGTGGAATCGAGTAAGTTTTTACTGCAGTAGTAGATTTTGACATTAGATTTTGTGGTAGAATAAAATTTACCGTGGTAAAAAAAAATTTTCACATTTGCTGTGCGTAATGAAGTAAATTTTAAAAGCTACAAAATTGTGTACTTGTTTCTATATTTTGACTTTACATTATTATTAAGAAAGAAGATATTATACATACATGTGATTTTACAGAAAATTTTATTAAACTGAAAAGAGCTGCCTTGTTGGTGAAATAGTGTGAATTCAATACCAAGTGAAAATTTAAAATTTTCATTTAGAATAAAATATAGCAAAAGTGAATGTTTCTTAACAGATGTGCGTATTCGATTTTTTAAACAGTGGGTTATTTTTTGGCCAGCATTTTGGAGTGAATTATTTTTTTTCGCGCCTAAGTTCATGTTTTATAATATTTAGAAAGTAGAGACGAAGCTGAAATAAATGGATATAAAAAAACAATAGAGGTTTTCAGTTAATTGTTTTTTTTTTATGTGATACAAGTAAAATCGAAAATGTATAACAGCATGAATGGTTATGCTCCATATAGGTCAAGGTAATTTACCTCAATTCTAACATTTATAAACACATGTCTGCCTATGTCTATTATATTGTTTATGGTTCATTTTCATTAAAATTAGCTTTTTTATTTTTATTTTTCGGCAAAAGTACTTTAGTACATATCATAATCATAGACCTTACATTACATCTTCATACATATAATGTACATATGTACACTACTTAGTACTTAGATTACTAGCAAAAAATGCTTTCCATACAACATAAATAAAACCATTGTAAGATATTTTTATAGTGTTTGACAACTGAAAAAGGTATTTTGGGAATATTTGTAAGGAAATATTACGGAATTGTTACCATAGTATTATTATGTTTATGTATATGGATAATGGGCTCAATTCAACCATTTCCACCAAAAGTTCATGTTTCAAAATTTCAGTGACGACCATTTCACCATAAACTTATTGAAAAAGTCACATTCATCATTTATCATCACTAGTTGGAGCGGTAGGACTGCTTCACTTTCTTCTTTCGATAAATCTTTGAAATATGTATTGCCATTTGCCAACATAATAATATAAGACTTGTTTAAAGTGCAGTATTCCTATATTTCTGCATTACTTTGTAACAGGTATAATAAAAGTCATCTTTAAATAAAATAAAATAAATGTAATAAAATCAATAGTTACCATGTATTTTTGCGAAAAAAGCGTATTAATTAAGTGAAATATATTTTTTAAGTGTACTTTCTAAATGTTGTAGGTTTCCTCAGAAATAATTAAATATAGTACTAAAAAGACTTCAAATTCATAATAAGCAGCAGTAATGATTTGGGCTGCTTTCAAAAGAAAATTGAAGTCGAAAATTGCCTTCATTAAAAGAAGAATTAATGCGTCAGGGCCGCTATTCTCGAAATCACTCTTAAAGTTACGCATACGTATCTTTACGAGTACTTTGTTTCAAATGGTTTATGTCAGACGTATTCTTGAAATCAATCGAATATGTTTTTACCATTCGAATAGATTACGAGAGTGGTGTAAGAGATCTAAAGTTCAAAACTGGTTTGTGTATCAGATGATTTAGACGAGAGGGATAAGGATTAATGAATAATGATGGGTTTTACACAGTTTTTCTCCACGACCAAGTTCGTTAGCCAGGGGAGTAGTGCGGTTTCCTCATCTTTCTTCACTTTTTCAACCAAACTGATTTCTATTTAACGAGGTGAAGATACTAACACACATACAGAAAAACAAGTTTTTAAAGAATTTAAAATTCAAATACATTGAAAAATTTGTGTATGTACAATGGATTGAGAAGAAAGAAAGAAGACTATACTTTATTTAACAATTGAAGTCAGTACAGGCAAGATAGGCATACTTTTCTATACTCTTTTACATTTCATTTGTATAAATCAGTCTCGTGTGTGGGGTGATCAGATCTCAATTTCAATCGAGTGAAATCTTTTAAATTAAATATTACCAAGGCAAAAAACTCATCGGCTACTGCCTTCATAAGCACAATACTGACTTTAATTGTTAAATAAAGTATAGTGTAAAAGTAGAAAGAAGAGCTGTGTAAAACGCATGGATATAAATAGACTGAATGGAAAAACTGTAGGAAACACCACACTGTAAAAATTTGACAAAATTTATATTGTTGTCTCACTCTTAGGTAATTTGTTATGTTTCAATGAACGAAGATTGATTTAAACATTTCATATTTTTAATAGATAGATAAAATTAAATTAACTGGATTTGAATTAAAATTAAATTTAAATTAGATAAAAGTCAAATTGTCTCTAAATAAATCACTAACTTACGTGTTAACACTATATAAAGCTTTGACAATCAATGAGTGAAAGTGAGGTGGGTCACTATGAAAAAGTTAGAGTCGTTTAAAATCAAAATTTTGTGAATTTGTACCCATTTTTTGTGTTTAACCCTGCTTTACACAAAAAAGGCTTAAATTAACCCTCATTTTGTATTTCAGAAAAAGAAGGCTCAATTGATTCTGCATCGATTTGCTATCTTCAATTTTTTCAAAAAATGCATAGTTTTCGAGATATTAAGGAATACCTTTTGAAAAAACTGAAAAAATAAGTCTGAAATTCATTGGATTATTGGAAATTGAAGACAGCAAATCGATGCAGAATCAATTGAGCCTTCTTTTTCTGAAATAAAAAATGAGGGTTAATTTAAGCCTTTTTTTGTGTAAAGCAGGGTTAAACACAAAAAATGGGTAAAAATTCACAAAATTTTGATTTTAAACGACTCTAACTTTTTAAGAGTTAGGAAAAGAGGAACAAGTAAGGTATCGTTGAAAAGGGCAAAGGGTCTTCTACATTTTTTCTTAATACAAGGTGACCCTAGAGTGCCCCTGCAAAAAGTTATGGGGTGTTTAGTGGAAAAAGTGCGAAAAAACTTCAACGCCCTCTAGCGGCCAAACCGTTGGGACTTCCCCCCCCCCTCCGATACGAATTTTTGTTTGTCTCGATGAGCCCTATCTATGGTATCCTGTTGTTCCTGGATAACGGAAACACCCTGTATGTACACAAAAACAAGTTTTTGAAGGATTTAAAATTCAAATACATTGACAAATTTGTGTATGGACAATGAATTGAGAAGAAAGAAGGAATACCTATTTAAAAGTAAAAATGTCAAGAATACTGTATTCAAGAATACTAATGTAAAACCCGTCATTGATGTTGCCAATGCCAGCTGCCATTTCAGTTGCGAGTCGAGGCTCACTGTAAAGTGTATTTTTGAGATTGTCGTTTTCAGAAGAAAAGAATATAGTGGATTTAGCATTTAGTAGCTTAATTCAGTTGGGATTTTGCTAGGTATTTTAAGGAAATATTGCTAATTTACTAATAATTTTGGTGAAATTATTGTAGTTAGAGTGTGTGTGGAATCGAGTAAGTTTTTACTGCAGTAGTAGATTTTGACATTAGATTTTGTGGTAGAATAAAATTTACCGTGGTAAAAAAAAATTTTCACATTTGCTGTGCGTAATGAAGTAAATTTTAAAAGCTACAAAATTGTGTACTTGTTTCTATATTTTGACTTTACATTATTATTAAGAAAGAAGATATTTTACATACATGTGATTTTACAGAAAATTTTATTAAACTGAAAAGAGCTGCCTTGTTGGTGAAATAGTGTGAATTCAATACCAAGTGAAAATTTAAAATTTTCATTTAGAATAAAATATAGCAAAAGTGAATGTTTCTTAACAGATGTGCGTATTCGATTTTTTAAACAGTGGGTTATTTTTTGGCCAGCATTTTGGAGTGAATTATTTTTTTTCGCGCCTAAGTTCATGTTTTATAATATTTAGAAAGTAGAGACGAAGCTGAAATAAATGGATATAAAAAAACAATAGAGGTTTTCAGTTAATTGTTTTTTTTTTATGTGATACAAGTAAAATCGAAAATGTATAACAGCATGAATGGTTATGCTCCATATAGGTCAAGGTAATTTACCTCAATTCTAACATTTATAAACACATGTCTGCCTATGCCTATTATATTGTTTATGGTTCATTTTCATTAAAATTAGCTTTTTTATTTTTATTTTTCGGCAAAAGTACTTTAGTACATATCATAATCATAGACCTTACATTACATCTTCATACATATAATGTACATATGTACACTACTTAGTACTTAGATTAGATTACTAGCAAAAAATGCTTTCCATACAACATAAATAAAACCATTGTAAGATATTTTTATAGTGTTTGACAACTGAAAAAGGTATTTTGGGAATATTTGTAAGGAAATATTACGGAATTGTTACCATAGTATTATTATGTTTATGTATATGGATAATGGGCTCAATTCAACCATTTCCACCAAAAGTTCATGTTTCAAAATTTCAGTGACGACCATTTCACCATAAACTTATTGAAAAAGTCACATTCATCATTTATCATCACTAGTGGAGCGGTAGGACTGCTTCACTTTCTTCTTTCGATAAATCTTTGAAATATGTATTGCCATTTGCCAACATAATAATATAAGACTTGTTTAAAGTGCAGTATTCCTATATTTCTGCATTACTTTGTAACAGGTATAATAAAAGTCATCTTTAAATAAAATAAAATAAATGTAATAAAATCAATAGTTACCATGTATTTTTGCGAAAAAAGCGTATTAATTAAGTGAAATATATTTTTTAAGTGTACTTTCTAAATGTTGTAGGTTTCCTCAGAAATAATTAAATATAGTACTAAAAAGACTTCAAATTCATAATAAGCAGCAGTAATGATTTGGGCTGCTTTCAAAAGAAAATTGAAGTCGAAAATTGCCTTCATTAAAAGAAGAATTAATGCGTCAGGGCCGCTATTCTCGAAATCACTCTTAAAGTTACGCATACGTATCTTTACGAGTACTTTGTTTCAAATGGTTTATGTCAGACGTATTCTTGAAATCAATCGAATATGTTTTTACCATTCGAATAGATTACGAGAGTGGTGTAAGAGATCTAAAGTTCAAAACTGGTTTGTGTATCAGATGATTTAGACGAGAGGGATAAGGATTAATGAATAATGATGGGTTTTACACAGTTTTTCTCCACGACCAAGTTCGTTAGCCAGGGGAGTAGTGCGGTTTCCTCATCTTTCTTCACTTTTTCAACCAAACTGATTTCTATTTAACGAGGTGAAGATACTAACACACATACAGAAAAACAAGTTTTTAAAGAATTTAAAATTCAAATACATTGAAAAATTTGTGTATGTACAATGGATTGAGAAGAAAGAAAGAAGACTATACTTTATTTAACAATTGAAGTCAGTACAGGCAAGATAGGCATACTTTTCTATACTCTTTTACATTTCATTTGTATAAATCAGTCTCGTGTGTGGGGTGATCAGATCTCAATTTCAATCGAGTGAAATCTTTTAAATTAAATATTACCAAGGCAAAAAACTCATCGGGTACTGCCTTCATAAGCACAATACTGACTTTAATTGTTAAATAAAGTATAGTGTAAAAGTAGAAAGAAGAGCTGTGTAAAACGCATGGATATAAATAGACTGAATGGAAAAACTGTAGGAAACACCACACTGTAAAAATTTGACAAAATTTATATTGTTGTCTCACTCTTAGGTAATTTGTTATGTTTCAATGAACGAAGATTGATTTAAACATTTCATATTTTTAATAGATAGATAAAATTAAATTAACTGGATTTGAATTAAAATTAAATTTAAATTAGATAAAAGTCAAATTGTCTCTAAATAAATCACTAACTTACGTGTTAACACTATATAAAGCTTTGACAATCAATGAGTGAAAGTGAGGTGGGTCACTATGAAAAAGTTAGAGTCGTTTAAAATCAAAATTTTGTGAATTTTTACCCATTTTTTGTGTTTAAACCCTGCTTTACACAAAAAAGGCTTAAATTAACCCTCATTTTGTATTTCAGAAAAAGAAGGCTCAATTGATTCTGCATCGATTTGCTATCTTCAATTTTTTCAAAAAATGCATAGTTTTCGAGATATTAAGGAATACCTTTTGAAAAAACTGAAAAAATAAGTCTGAAATTCATTGGATTATTGGAAATTGAAGATAGCAAATCGATGCAGAATCAATTGAGCCTTCTTTTTCTGAAATAAAAAATGAGGGTTAATTTAAGCCTTTTTTTGTGTAAAGCAGGGTTAAACACAAAAAATGGGTAAAAATTCACAAAATTTTGATTTTAAACGACTCTAACTTTTTAAGAGTTAGGAAAAGAGGAACAAGTAAGGTATCGTTGAAAAGGGCAAAGGGTCTTCTACATTTTTTCTTAATACAAGGTGACCCTAGAGTGCCCCTGCAAAAAGTTATGGGGTGTTTAGTGGAAAAAGTGCGAAAAAACTTCAACGCCCTCTAGCGGCCAAACCGTTGGGACTTCCCCCCCCCCTCCGATACGAATTTTTGTTTGTCTCGATGAGCCCTATCTATGGTATCCTGTTGTTCCTGGATAACGGAAACACCCTGTATGTACACAAAAACAAGTTTTTGAAGGATTTAAAATTCAAATACATTGACAAATTTGTGTATGAACAATGAATTGAGAAGAAAGAAGGAATACCTATATAAAAGTAAAAATGTCAAGAATACTGTATTCAAGAATACTAATGTAAAACCCGTCATTGATGTTGTCAATGCCAGCTGCCATTTCAGTTGCGAGTCGAGGCTCACTGTAAAGTGTATTTTTGAGATTGTCGTTTTCAAAAGAAAAGAATATAGTGGATTTAGCATTTAGTAGCTTAATTCAGTTGGGATTTTGCTAGGTATTTTAAGGAAATATTGCTAATTTACTAATAATTTTGGTGAAATTATTGTAGTTAGAGTGTGTGTGGAATCGAGTAAGTTTTTACTGCAGTAGTAGATTTTGACATTAGATTTTGTGGTAGAATAAAATGTACCGTGGTAAAAAAAAATTTTCACATTTGCTGTGCGTAATGAAGTAAATTTTAAAAGCTACAAAATTGTGTACTTGTTTCTATATTTTGACTTTACATTATTATTAAGAAAGAAGATATTATACATACATGTGATTTTACAGAAAATTTTATTAAACTGAAAAGAGCTGCCTTGTTGGTGAAATAGTGTGAATTCAATACCAAGTGAAAATTTAAAATTTTCATTTAGAATAAAATATAGCAAAAGTGAATGTTTCTTAACAGATGTGCGTATTCGATTTTTTAAACAGTGGGTTATTTTTTGGCCAGCATTTTCGAGTGAATTATTTTTTTTCGCGCCTAAGTTCATGTTTTATAATATTTAGAAAGTAGAGACGAAGCTGAAATAAATGGATATAAAAAAACAATAGAGGTTTTCAGTTAATTGTTTTTTTTTTATGTGATACAAGTAAAATCGAAAATGTATAACAGCATGAATGGTTATGCTCCATATAGGTCAAGGTAATTTACCTCAATTCTAACATTTATAAACACATGTCTGCCTATGCCTATTATATTGTTTATGGTTCATTTTCATTAAAATTAGCTTTTTTATTTTTATTTTTCGGCAAAAGTACTTTAGTACATATCATAATCATAGACCTTACATTACATCTTCATACATATAATGTACATATGTACACTACTTAGTACTTAGATTACTAGCAAAAAATGCTTTCCATACAACATAAATAAAACCATTGTAAGATATTTTTATAGTGTTTGACAACTGAAAAAGGTATTTTGGGAATATTTGTAAGGAAATATTACGGAATTGTTACCATAGTATTATTATGTTTATGTATATGGATAATGGGCTCAATTCAACCATTTCCACCAAAAGTTCATGTTTCAAAATTTCAGTGACGACCATTTCACCATAAACTTATTGAAAAAGTCACATTCATCATTTATCATCACTAGTTGGAGCGGTAGGACTGCTTCACTTTTTTCTTTCGATAAATCTTTGAAATATGTATTGCCATTTGCCAACATAATAATATAAGACTTGTTTAAAGTGCAGTATTCCTATATTTCTGCATTACTTTGTAACAGGTATAATAAAAGTCATCTTTAAATAAAATAAAATAAATGTAATAAAATCAATAGTTACCATGTATTTTTGCGAAAAAAGCGTATTAATTAAGTGAAATATATTTTTTAAGTGTACTTTCTAAATGTTGTAGGTTTCCTCAGAAATAATTAAATATAGTACTAAAAAGACTTCAAATTCATAATAAGCAGCAGTAATGATTTGGGCTGCTTTCAAAAGAAAATTGAAGTCGAAAATTGCCTTCATTAAAAGAAGAATTAATGCGTCAGGGCCGCTATTCTCGAAATCACTCTTAAAGTTACGCATACGTATCTTTACGAGTACTTTGTTTCAAATGGTTTATGTCAGACGTATTCTTGAAATCAATCGAATATGTTTTTACCATTCGAATAGATTACGAGAGTGGTGTAAGAGATCTAAAGTTCAAAACTGGTTTGTGTATCAGATGATTTAGACGAGAGGGATAAGGATTAATGAATAATGATGGGTTTTACACAGTTTTTCTCCACGACCAAGTTCGTTAGCCAGGGGAGTAGTGCGGTTTCCTCATCTTTCTTCACTTTTTCAACCAAACTGATTTCTATTTAACGAGGTGAAGATACTAACACACATACAGAAAAACAAGTTTTTAAAGAATTTAAAATTCAAATACATTGAAAAATTTGTGTATGTACAATGGATTGAGAAGAAAGAAAGAAGACTATACTTTATTTAACAATTGAAGTCAGTACAGGCAAGATAGGCATACTTTTCTATACTCTTTTACATTTCATTTGTATAAATCAGTCTCGTGTGTGGGGTGATCAGATCTCAATTTCAATCGAGTGAAATCTTTTAAATTAAATATTACCAAGGCAAAAAACTCATCGGGTACTGCCTTCATAAGCACAATACTGACTTTAATTGTTAAATAAAGTATAGTGTAAAAGTAGAAAGAAGAGCTGTGTAAAACGCATGGATATAAATAGACTGAATGGAAAAACTGTAGGAAACACCACACTGTAAAAATTTGACAAAATTTATATTGTTGTCTCACTCTTAGGTAATTTGTTATGTTTCAATGAACGAAGATTGATTTAAACATTTCATATTTTTAATAGATAGATAAAATTAAATTAACTGGATTTGAATTAAAATTAAATTTAAATTAGATAAAAGTCAAATTGTCTCTAAATAAATCACTAACTTACGTGTTAACACTATATAAAGCTTTGACAATCAATGAGTGAAAGTGAGGTGGGTCACTATGAAAAAGTTAGAGTCGTTTAAAATCAAAATTTTGTGAATTTTTACCCATTTTTTGTGTTTAACCCTGCTTTACACAAAAAAGGCTTAAATTAACCCTCATTTTGTATTTCAGAAAAAGAAGGCTCAATTGATTCTGCATCGATTTGCTATCTTCAATTTTTTCAAAAAATGCATAGTTTTCGAGATATTAAGGAATACCTTTTGAAAAAACTGAAAAAATAAGTCTGAAATTCATTGGATTATTGGAAATTGAAGATAGCAAATCGATGCAGAATCAATTGAGCCTTCTTTTTCTGAAATAAAAAATGAGGGTTAATTTAAGCCTTTTTTTGTGTAAAGCAGGGTTAAACACAAAAAATGGGTAAAAATTCACAAAATTTTGATTTTAAACGACTCTAACTTTTTAAGAGTTAGGAAAAGAGGAACAAGTAAGGTATCGTTGAAAAGGGCAAAGGGTCTTCTACATTTTTTCTTAATACAAGGTGACCCTAGAGTGCCCCTGCAAAAAGTTATGGGGTGTTTAGTGGAAAAAGTGCGAAAAAACTTCAACGCCCTCTAGCGGCCAAACCGTTGGGACTTCCCCCCCCCTCCGATACGAATTTTTGTTTGTCTCGATGAGCCCTATCTATGGTATCCTGTTGTTCCTGGATAACGGAAACACCCTGTATGTACACAAAAACAAGTTTTTGAAGGATTTAAAATTCAAATACATTGACAAATTTGTGTATGAACAATGAATTGAGAAGAAAGAAGGAATACCTATATAAAAGTAAAAATGTCAAGAATACTGTATTCAAGAATACTAATGTAAAACCCGTCATTGATGTTGTCAATGCCAGCTGCCATTTCAGTTGCGAGTCGAGGCTCACTGTAAAGTGTATTTTTGAGATTGTCGTTTTCAAAAGAAAAGAATATAGTGGATTTAGCATTTAGTAGCTTAATTCAGTTGGGATTTTGCTAGGTATTTTAAGGAAATATTGCTAATTTACTAATAATTTTGGTGAAATTATTGTAGTTAGAGTGTGTGTGGAATCGAGTAAGTTTTTACTGCAGTAGTAGATTTTGACATTAGATTTTGTGGTAGAATAAAATTTACCGTGGTAAAAAAAAATTTTCACATTTGCTGTGCGTAATGAAGTAAATTTTAAAAGCTACAAAATTGTGTACTTGTTTCTATATTTTGACTTTACATTATTATTAAGAAAGAAGATATTATACATACATGTGATTTTACAGAAAATTTTATTAAACTGAAAAGAGCTGCCTTGTTGGTGAAATAGTGTGAATTCAATACCAAGTGAAAATTTAAAATTTTCATTTAGAATAAAATATAGCAAAAGTGAATGTTTCTT
Source organism: Bombylius major (assembly GCA_932526495.1). NCBI lineage: Eukaryota > Metazoa > Arthropoda > Insecta > Diptera > Bombyliidae > Bombylius > Bombylius major. The sequence continues at coordinate 19,136,217 of OW052046.1, read as the reverse complement.
AACAGATGTGCGTATTCGATTTTTTAAACAGTGGGTTATTTTTTGGCCAGCATTTTGGAGTGAATTATTTTTTTTCGCGCCTAAGTTCATGTTTTATAATATTTAGAAAGTAGAGACGAAGCTGAAATAAATGGATATAAAAAAACAATAGAGGTTTTCAGTTAATTGTTTTTTTTTTATGTGATACAAGTAAAATCGAAAATGTATAACAGCATGAATGGTTATGCTCCATATAGGTCAAGGTAATTTACCTCAATTCTAACATTTATAAACACATGTCTGCCTATGCCTATTATATTGTTTATGGTTCATTTTCATTAAAATTAGCTTTTTTATTTTTATTTTTCGGCAAAAGTACTTTAGTACATATCATAATCATAGACCTTACATTACATCTTCATACATATAATGTTCATATGTACACTACTTAGTACTTAGATTACTAGCAAAAAATGCTTTCCATACAACATAAATAAAACCATTGTAAGATATTTTTATAGTGTTTGACAACTGAAAAAGGTATTTTGGGAATATTTGTAAGGAAATATTACGGAATTGTTACCATAGTATTATTATGTTTATGTATATGGATAATGGGCTCAATTCAACCATTTCCACCAAAAGTTCATGTTTCAAAATTTCAGTGACGACCATTTCACCATAAACTTATTGAAAAAGTCACATTCATCATTTATCATCACTAGTTGGAGCGGTAGGACTGCTTCACTTTCTTCTTTCGATAAATCTTTGAAATATGTATTGCCATTTGCCAACATAATAATATAAGACTTGTTTAAAGTGCAGTATTCCTATATTTCTGCATTACTTTGTAACAGGTATAATAAAAGTCATCTTTAAATAAAATAAAATAAATGTAATAAAATCAATAGTTACCATGTATTTTTGCGAAAAAAGCGTATTAATTAAGTGAAATATATTTTTTAAGTGTACTTTCTAAATGTTGTAGGTTTCCTCAGAAATAATTAAATATAGTACTAAAAAGACTTCAAATTCATAATAAGCAGCAGTAATGATTTGGGCTGCTTTCAAAAGAAAATTGAAGTCGAAAATTGCCTTCATTAAAAGAAGAATTAATGCGTCAGGGCCGCTATTCTCGAAATCACTCTTAAAGTTACGCATACGTATCTTTACGAGTACTTTGTTTCAAATGGTTTATGTCAGACGTATTCTTGAAATCAATCGAATATGTTTTTACCATTCGAATAGATTACGAGAGTGGTGTAAGAGATCTAAAGTTCAAAACTGGTTTGTGTATCAGATGATTTAGACGAGAGGGATAAGGATTAATGAATAATGATGGGTTTTACACAGTTTTTCTCCACGACCAAGTTCGTTAGCCAGGGGAGTAGTGCGGTTTCCTCATCTTTCTTCACTTTTTCAACCAAACTGATTTCTATTTAACGAGGTGAAGATACTAACACACATACAGAAAAACAAGTTTTTAAAGAATTTAAAATTCAAATACATTGAAAAATTTGTGTATGTACAATGGATTGAGAAGAAAGAAAGAAGACTATACTTTATTTAACAATTGAAGTCAGTACAGGCAAGATAGGCATACTTTTCTATACTCTTTTACATTTCATTTGTATAAATCAGTCTCGTGTGTGGGGTGATCAGATCTCAATTTCAATCGAGTGAAATCTTTTAAATTAAATATTACCAAGGCAAAAAACTCATCGGGTACTGCCTTCATAAGCACAATACTGACTTTAATTGTTAAATAAAGTATAGTGTAAAAGTAAAAAGAAGAGCTGTGTAAAACGCATGGATATAAATAGACTGAATGGAAAAACTGTAGGAAACACCACACTGTAAAAATTTGACAAAATTTATATTGTTGTCTCACTCTTAGGTAATTTGTTATGTTTCAATGAACGAAGATTGATTTAAACATTTCATATTTTTAATACATAGATAAAATTAAATTAACTGGATTTGAATTAAAATTAAATTTAAATTAGATAAAAGTCAAATTGTCTCTAAATAAATCACTAACTTACGTGTTAACACTATATAAAGCTTTGACAATCAATGAGTGAAAGTGAGGTGGGTCACTATGAAAAAGTTAGAGTCGTTTAAAATCAAAATTTTGTGAATTTTTACCCATTTTTTGTGTTTAACCCTGCTTTACACAAAAAAGGCTTAAATTAACCCTCATTTTGTATTTCAGAAAAAGAAGGCTCAATTGATTCTGCATCGATTTGCTATCTTCAATTTTTTCAAAAAATGCATAGTTTTCGAGATATTAAGGAATACCTTTTGAAAAAACTGAAAAAATAAGTCTGAAATTCATTGGATTATTGGAAATTGAAGATAGCAAATCGATGCAGAATCAATTGAGCCTTCTTTTTCTGAAATAAAAAAATGAGGGTTAATTTAAGCCTTTTTTTGTGTAAAGCAGGGTTTAAACACAAAAAATGGGTAAAAATTCACAAAATTTTGATTTTAAACGACTCTAACTTTTTAAGAGTTAGGAAAAGAGGAACAAGTAAGGTATCGTTGAAAAGGGCAAAGGGTCTTCTACATTTTTTCTTAATACAAGGTGACCCTAGAGTGCCTCTGTAAAAAGTTATGGGGTGTTTAGTGGAAAAAGTGCGAAAAAACTTCAACGCCCTCTAGCGGCCAAACCGTTGGGACTTCCCCCCCCCCTCCGATACGAATTTTTGTTTGTCTCGATGAGCCCTATCTATGGTATCCTGTTGTTCCTGGATAACGGAAACACCCTGTATGTACACAAAAACAAGTTTTTGAAGGATTTAAAATTCAAATACATTGACAAATTTGTGTATGAACAATGAATTGAGAAGAAAGAAGGAATACCTATATAAAAGTAAAAATGTCAAGAATACTGTATTCAAGAATACTAATGTAAAACCCGTCATTGATGTTGTCAATGCCAGCTGCCATTTCAGTTGCGAGTCGAGGCTCACTGTAAAGTGTATTTTTGAGATTGTCGTTTTCAAAAGAAAAGAATATAGTGGATTTAGCATTTAGTAGCTTAATTCAGTTGGGATTTTGCTAGGTATTTTAAGGAAATATTGCTAATTTACTAATAATTTTGGTGAAATTATTGTAGTAGAGTGTGTGTGGAATCGAGTAAGTTTTTACTGCAGTAGTAGATTTTGACATTAGATTTTGTGGTAGAATAAAATTTACCGTGGTAAAAAAAAATTTTCACATTTGCTGTGCGTAATGAAGTAAATTTTAAAAGCTACAAAATTGTGTACTTGTTTCTATATTTTGACTTTACATTATTATTAAGAAAGAAGATATTATACATACATGTGATTTTACAGAAAATTTTATTAAACTGAAAAGAGCTGCCTTGTTGGTGAAATAGTGTGAATTCAATACCAAGTGAAAATTTAAAATTTTCATTTAGAATAAAATATAGCAAAAGTGAATGTTTCTTAACAGATGTGCGTATTCGATTTTTTAAACAGTGGGTTATTTTTTGGCCAGCATTTTCGAGTGAATTATTTTTTTTCGCGCCTAAGTTCATGTTTTATAATATTTAGAAAGTAGAGACGAAGCTGAAATAAATGGATATAAAAAAACAATAGAGGTTTTCAGTTAATTGTTTTTTTTTTTATGTGATACAAGTAAAATCGAAAATGTATAACAGCATGAATGGTTATGCTCCATATAGGTCAAGGTAATTTACCTCAATTCTAACATTTATAAACACATGTCTGCCTATGCCTATTATATTGTTTATGGTTCATTTTCATTAAAATTAGCTTTTTTATTTTTATTTTTCGGCAAAAGTACTTTAGTACATATCATAATCATAGACCTTACATTACATCTTCATACATATAATGTACATATGTACACTACTTAGTACTTAGATTACTAGCAAAAAATGCTTTCCATACAACATAAATAAAACCATTGTAAGATATTTTTATACTGTTTGACAACTGAAAAAGGTATTTTGGGAATATTTGTAAGGAAATATTACGGAATTGTTACCATAGTATTATTATGTTTATGTATATGGATAATGGGCTCAATTCAACCATTTCCACCAAAAGTTCATGTTTCAAAATTTCAGTGACGACCATTTCACCATAAACTTATTGAAAAAGTCACATTCATCATTTATCATCACTAGTTGGAGCGGTAGGACTGCTTCACTTTCTTCTTTCGATAAATCTTTGAAATATGTATTGCCATTTGCCAACATAATAATATAAGACTTGTTTAAAGTGCAGTATTCCTATATTTCTGCATTACTTTGTAACAGGTATAATAAAAGTCATCTTTAAATAAAATAAAATAAATGTAATAAAATCAATAGTTACCATGTATTTTTGCGAAAAAAGCGTATTAATTAAGTGAAATATATTTTTTAAGTGTACTTTCTAAATGTTGTAGGTTTCCTCAGAAATAATTAAATATAGTACTAAAAAGACTTCAAATTCATAATAAGCAGCAGTAATGATTTGGGCTGCTTTCAAAAGAAAATTGAAGTCGAAAATTGCCTTCATTAAAAGAAGAATTAATGCGTCAGGGCCGCTATTCTCGAAATCACTCTTAAAGTTACGCATACGTATCTTTACGAGTACTTACTTTGTTTCAAATGGTTTATGTCAGACGTATTCTTGAAATCAATCGAATATGTTTTTACCATTCGAATAGATTACGAGAGTGGTGTAAGAGATCTAAAGTTCAAAACTGGTTTGTGTATCAGATGATTTAGACGAGAGGGATAAGGATTAATGAATAATGATGGGTTTTACACAGTTTTTCTCCACGACCAAGTTCGTTAGCCAGGGGAGTAGTGCGGTTTCCTCATCTTTCTTCACTTTTTCAACCAAACTGATTTCTATTTAACGAGGTGAAGATACTAACACACATACAGAAAAACAAGTTTTTAAAGAATTTAAAATTCAAATACATTGAAAAATTTGTGTATGTACAATGGATTGAGAAGAAAGAAAGAAGACTATACTTTATTTAACAATTGAAGTCAGTACAGGCAAGATAGGCATACTTTTCTATACTCTTTTACATTTCATTTGTATAAATCAGTCTCGTGTGTGGGGTGATCAGATCTCAATTTCAATCGAGTGAAATCTTTTAAATTAAATATTACCAAGGCAAAAAACTCATCGGGTACTGCCTTCATAAGCACAATACTGACTTTAATTGTTAAATAAAGTATAGTGTAAAAGTAAAAAGAAGAGCTGTGTAAAACGCATGGATATAAATAGACTGAATGGAAAAACTGTAGGAAACACCACACTGTAAAAATTTGACAAAATTTATATTGTTGTCTCACTCTTAGGTAATTTGTTATGTTTCAATGAACGAAGATTGATTTAAACATTTCATATTTTTAATAGATAGATAAAATTAAATTAACTGGATTTGAATTAAAATTAAATTTAAATTAGATAAAAGTCAAATTGTCTCTAAATAAATCACTAACTTACGTGTTAACACTATATAAAGCTTTGACAATCAATGAGTGAAAGTGAGGTGGGTCACTATGAAAAAGTTAGAGTCGTTTAAAATCAAAATTTTGTGAATTTTTACCCATTTTTTGTGTTTAACCCTGCTTTACACAAAAAAGGCTTAAATTAACCCTCATTTTGTATTTCAGAAAAATCAGAATCAATTGAGCCTTCTTTTTCTGAAATAAAAAATGAGGGTTAATTTAAGCCTTTTTTTGTGTAAAGCAGGGTTAAACACAAAAAATGGGTAAAAATTCACAAAATTTTGATTTTAAACGACTCTAACTTTTTAAGAGTTAGGAAAAGAGGAACAAGTAAGGTATCGTTGAAAAGGGCAAAGGGTCTTCTACATGTTTTCTTAATATAAAGTGACCCTAGAGTGCCCCTGCAAAAAGTTATGGGGTGTTTAGTGGAAAAAGTGCGAAAAAACTTCAACGCCCTCCAGCGGCCAAACCGTTGGGATTTCCCCCCCCCCCTACAATACGATTTTTTGTTTTGTCTTGATGAGACCTATCAATGGTATACTGTTGTTCCTGGATAACGGAAACACCCTGTATGTACACAAAAACGAGTTTTTGAAGGATTTAAAATTCAAATACATTGACAAATTTGTGTATGAACAATGAATTGAGAAGAAAGAAGGAATACCTATGTAAAAGTAAAAATGTCAAGAATACTGTATTGAAGAATACTAATGTAAAACCCGTCATTGATGTTGCCAATGCCAGCTGCCATTTCAGTTGCGAGTCGAGGCTCACTGTGAAGTGTATTTTTGAGATTGTCGTTTTCAGAAGAAAAGAATATAGTGGATTTAGCATTTAGTAGCTTAATTCAGTTGGGATTTTGCTAGGTATTTTAAGGAAATATTGCTAATTTACTAATAATTTTGGTGAAATTATTGTAGTAGAGTGTGTGTGGAATCGAGTAAGTTTTTACTGCAGTAGTAGATTTTGACATTAGATTTTGTGGTAGAATAAAATTTACCGTGGTAAAAAAAAATTTTCACATTTGCTGTGCGTAATGAAGTAAATTTTAAAAGCTACAAAATTGTGTACTTGTTTCTATATTTTGACTTTACATTATTATTAAGAAAGAAGATATTTTACATACATGTGATTTTACAGAAAATTTTATTAAACTGAAAAGAGCTGCCTTGTTGGTGAAATAGTGTGAATTCAATACCAAGTGAAAATTTAAAATTTTCATTTAGAATAAAATATAGCAAAAGTGAATGTTTCTTAACAGATGTGCGTATTCGATTTTTTAAACAGTGGGTTATTTTTTGGCCAGCATTTTCGAGTGAATTATTTTTTTTCGCGCCTAAGTTCATGTTTTATAATATTTAGAAAGTAGAGACGAAGCTGAAATAAATGGATATAAAAAAACAATAGAGGTTTTCAGTTAATTGTTTTTTTTTTTATGTGATACAAGTAAAATCGAAAATGTATAACAGCATGAATGGTTATGCTCCATATAGGTCAAGGTAATTTACCTCAATTCTAACATTTATAAACACATGTCTGCCTATGCCTATTATATTGTTTATGGTTCATTTTCATTAAAATTAGCTTTTTTATTTTTATTTTTCGGCAAAAGTACTTTAGTACATATCATAATCATAGACCTTACATTACATCTTCATACATATAATGTACATATGTACACTACTTAGTACTTAGATTACTAGCAAAAAATGCTTTCCATACAACATAAATAAAACCATTGTAAGATATTTTTATAGTGTTTGACAACTGAAAAAGGTATTTTGGGAATATTTGTAAGGAAATATTACGGAATTGTTACCATAGTATTATTATGTTTATGTATATGGATAATGGGCTCAATTCAACCATTTCCACCAAAAGTTCATGTTTTAAAATTTCAGTGACGACCATTTCACTATAAACTTATTGAAAAAGTCACATTCATCATTTATCATCACTAGTTGGAGCGGTAGGACTGCTTCACTTTCTTCTTTCGATAAATCTTTGAAATATGTATTGCCATTTGCCAACATAATAATATAAGACTTGTTTAAAGTGCAGTATTCCTATATTTCTGCATTACTTTGTAACAGGTATAATAAAAGTCATCTTTAAATAAAATAAAATAAATGTAATAAAATCAATAGTTACCATGTATTTTTGCGAAAAAAGCGTATTAATTAAGTGAAATATATTTTTTAAGTGTACTTTCTAAATGTTGTAGGTTTCCTCAGAAATAATTAAATATAGTACTAAAAAGACTTCAAATTCATAATAAGCAGCAGTAATGATTTGGGCTGCTTTCAAAAGAAAATTGAAGTCGAAAATTGCCTTCATTAAAAGAAGAATTAATGCGTCAGGGCCGCTATTCTCGAAATCACTCTTAAAGTTACGCATACGTATCTTTACGAGTACTTACTTTGTTTCAAATGGTTTATGTCAGACGTATTCTTGAAATCAATCGAATATGTTTTTACCATTCGAATAGATTACGAGAGTGGTGTAAGAGATCTAAAGTTCAAAACTGGTTTGTGTATCAGATGATTTAGACGAGAGGGATAAGGATTAATGAATAATGATGGGTTTTACACAGTTTTTCTCCACGACCAAGTTCGTTAGCCAGGGGAGTAGTGCGGTTTCCTCATCTTTCTTCACTTTTTCAACCAAACTGATTTCTATTTAACGAGGTGAAGATACTAACACACATACAGAAAAACAAGTTTTTAAAGAATTTAAAATTCAAATACATTGAAAAATTTGTGTATGTACAATGGATTGAGAAGAAAGAAAGAAGACTATACTTTATTTAACAATTGAAGTCAGTACAGGCAAGATAGGCATACTTTTCTATACTCTTTTACATTTCATTTGTATAAATCAGTCTCGTGTGTGGGGTGATCAGATCTCAATTTCAATCGAGTGAAATCTTTTAAATTAAATATTACCAAGGCAAAAAACTCATCGGGTACTGCCTTCATAAGCACAATACTGACTTTAATTGTTAAATAAAGTATAGTGTAAAAGTAAAAAGAAGAGCTGTGTAAAACGCATGGATATAAATAGACTGAATGGAAAAACTGTAGGAAACACCACACTGTAAAAATTTGACAAAATTTATATTGTTGTCTCACTCTTAGGTAATTTGTTATGTTTCAATGAACGAAGATTGATTTAAACATTTCATATTTTTAATAGATAGATAAAATTAAATTAACTGGATTTGAATTAAAATTAAATTTAAATTAGATAAAAGTCAAATTGTCTCTAAATAAATCACTAACTTACGTGTTAACACTATATAAAGCTTTGACAATCAATGAGTGAAAGTGAGGTGGGTCACTATGAAAAAGTTAGAGTCGTTTAAAATCAAAATTTTGTGAATTTTTACCCATTTTTTGTGTTTAACCCTGCTTTACACAAAAAAGGCTTAAATTAACCCTCATTTTGTATTTTAGAAAAAGAAGGCTCAATTGATTCTGCATCGATTTGCTATCTTCAATTTTTTCAAAAAATGCATAGTTTTCGAGATATTAAGGAATACCTTTTGAAAAAACTGAAAAAATAAGTCTGAAATTCATTGGATTATTGGAAATTGAAGATAGCAAATCGATGCAGAATCAATTGAGCCTTCTTTTTCTGAAATAAAAAATGAGGGTTAATTTAAGCCTTTTTTTGTGTAAAGCAGGGTTAAACACAAAAAATGGGTAAAAATTCACAAAATTTTGATTTTAAACGACTCTAACTTTTTAAGAGTTAGGAAAAGAGGAACAAGTAAGGTATCGTTGAAAAGGGCAAAGGGTCTTCTACATGTTTTCTTAATATAAAGTGACCCTAGAGTGCCCCTGCAAAAAGTTATGGGGTGTTTAGTGGAAAAAGTGCGAAAAAACTTCAACGCCCTCCAGCGGCCAAACCGTTGGGATTTCCCCCCCCCCCTACAATACGATTTTTTGTTTTGTCTTGATGAGACCTATCAATGGTATACTGTTGTTCCTGGATAACGGAAACACCCTGTATGTACACAAAAACGAGTTTTTGAAGGATTTAAAATTCAAATACATTGACAAATTTGTGTATGAACAATGAATTGAGAAGAAAGAAGGAATACCTATGTAAAAGTAAAAATGTCAAGAATACTGTATTGAAGAATACTAATGTAAAACCCGTCATTGATGTTGCCAATGCCAGCTGCCATTTCAGTTGCGAGTCGAGGCTCACTGTAAAGTGTATTTTTGAGATTGTCGTTTTCAGAAGAAAAGAATATAGTGGATTTAGCATTTAGTAGCTTAATTCAGTTGGGATTTTGCTAGGTATTTTAAGGAAATATTGCTAATTTACTAATAATTTTGGTGAAATTATTGTAGTAGAGTGTGTGTGGAATCGAGTAAGTTTTTACTGCAGTAGTAGATTTTGACATTAGATTTTGTGGTAGAATAAAATTTACCGTGGTAAAAAAAAATTTTCACATTTGCTGTGCGTAATGAAGTAAATTTTAAAAGCTACAAAATTGTGTACTTGTTTCTATATTTTGACTTTACATTATTATTAAGAAAGAAGATATTTTACATACATGTGATTTTACAGAAAATTTTATTAAACTGAAAAGAGCTGCCTTGTTGGTGAAATAGTGTGAATTCAATACCAAGTGAAAATTTAAAATTTTCATTTAGAATAAAATATAGCAAAAGTGAATGTTTCTTAACAGATGTGCGTATTCGATTTTTTAAACAGTGGGTTATTTTTTGGCCAGCATTTTCGAGTGAATTATTTTTTTTCGCGCCTAAGTTCATGTTTTATAATATTTAGAAAGTAGAGACGAAGCTGAAATAAATGGATATAAAAAAACAATAGAGGTTTTCAGTTAATTGTTTTTTTTTTATGTGATACAAGTAAAATCGAAAATGTATAACAGCATGAATGGTTATGCTCCATATAGGTCAAGGTAATTTACCTCAATTCTAACATTTATAAACACATGTCTGCCTATGCCTATTATATTGTTTATGGTTCATTTTCATTAAAATTAGCTTTTTTTATTTTTATTTTTCGGCAAAAGTACTTTAGTACATATCATAATCATAGACCTTACATTACATCTTCATACATATAATGTACATATGTACACTACTTAGTACTTAGATTACTAGCAAAAAATGCTTTCCATACAACATAAATAAAACCATTGTAAGATATTTTTATACTGTTTGACAACTGAAAAAGGTATTTTGGGAATATTTGTAAGGAAATATTACGGAATTGTTACCATAGTATTATTATGTTTATGTAGGTATATGGATAATGGGCTCAATTCAACCATTTCCACCAAAAGTTCATGTTTCAAAATTTCAGTGACGACCATTTCACCATAAACTTATTGAAAAAGTCACATTCATCATTTATCATCACTAGTTGGAGCGGTAGGACTGCTTCACTTTCTTCTTTCGATAAATCTTTGAAATATGTATTGCCATTTGCCAACATAATAATATAAGACTTGTTTAAAGTGCAGTATTCCTATATTTCTGCATTACTTTGTAACAGGTATAATAAAAGTCATCTTTAAATAAAATAAAATAAATGTAATAAAATCAATAGTTACCATGTATTTTTGCGAAAAAAGCGTATTAATTAAGTGAAATATATTTTTTAAGTGTACTTTCTAAATGTTGTAGGTTTCCTCAGAAATAATTAAATATAGTACTAAAAAGACTTCAAATTCATAATAAGCAGCAGTAATGATTTGGGCTGCTTTCAAAAGAAAATTGAAGTCGAAAATTGCCTTCATTAAAAGAAGAATTAATGCGTCAGGGCCGCTATTCTCGAAATCACTCTTAAAGTTACGCATACGTATCTTTACGAGTACTTTGTTTCAAATGGTTTATGTCAGACGTATTCTTGAAATCAATCGAATATGTTTTTACCATTCGAATAGATTACGAGAGTGGTGTAAGAGATCTAAAGTTCAAAACTGGTTTGTGTATCAGATGATTTAGACGAGAGGGATAAGGATTAATGAATAATGATGGGTTTTACACAGTTTTTCTCCACGACCAAGTTCGTTAGCCAGGGGAGTAGTGCGGTTTCCTCATCTTTCTTCACTTTTTCAACCAAACTGATTTCTATTTAACGAGGTGAAGATACTAACACACATACAGAAAAACAAGTTTTTAAAGAATTTAAAATTCAAATACATTGAAAAATTTGTGTATGTACAATGGATTGAGAAGAAAGAAAGAAGACTATACTTTATTTAACAATTGAAGTCAGTACAGGCAAGATAGGCATACTTTTCTATACTCTTTTACATTTCATTTGTATAAATCAGTCTCGTGTGTGGGGTGATCAGATCTCAATTTCAATCGAGTGAAATCTTTTAAATTAAATATTACCAAGGCAAAAAACTCATCGGGTACTTCCTTCATAAGCACAATACTGACTTTAATTGTTAAATAAAGTATAGTGTAAAAGTAAAAAGAAGAGCTGTGTAAAACGCATGGATATAAATAGACTGAATGGAAAAACTGTAGGAAACACCACACGGTAAAAATTTGACAAAATTTATATTGTTGTCTCACTCTTAGGTAATTTGTTATGTTTCAATGAACGAAGATTGATTTAAACATTTGATATTTTTAATAGATAGATAAAATTAAATTAACTGGATTTGAATTAAAATTAAATTTAAATTAGATAAAAATCAAATTGTCTCTAAATAAATCACTAACTTACGTGTTAACACTATATTTCAATGGGAGATTTTCCAACGTTTTTAAATTTGAATATATTCAAATTTGACAGCTTTGACAATCAATGAGTGAAAGTGAGGTGGGTAATTGAATGAACGAAAATAATGCATATATTATATATGTCTCACTGTTAGAGAATTAACGAAATTTGTCTTGAGCCCACATGAAACAAATAGTTGTACAGTCCATATTATACAGGGTGTTCCGTTTGGTTTGCTTAACCTTGTACCATTGATAGGTCTCATCAAGACAAACAAAAAATCGTATTGGAGGGGGGGGGGGGGGGAAATCCCAACGGTTTGGCCGCTAGACGGCGTTGAAGTTTTTTCGCACTTTTTCCACTAAACACCCCATAACTTTTTGCAGGGGCACTCTAGGGTCACCTTGTATTAAGAAAAAATGTAGAAGACCCTTTGCCCTTTTCAACGATACCTTACTTGTTCCTCTTTTCCTAACTATTAAAAAGTTAGAGTCGTTTAAAATCAAAATTTTGTGAATTTTTAACCATTTTTTGTGTTTAACCCTGCTTTACACAAAAAAGGCTTAAAATAACCCTCATTTTTTATTTCAGAAAAAGAAGGCTCAATTGATTCTGCATCGATTTGCTATCTTCAATTTTTACAAAAATTTTCTAACTTTTTAATAGTTAGGAAAAGAGGAACAAGTAAGGTATCGTTGAAAAGGGCAAAGGGTCTTCTACATTTTTTCTTAATACAAGGTGACCCTAGAGTGCCCCTGCAAAAAGTTATGGGGTGTTTAGTGTAAAAAGTGCTAAAAAACTTCAACGCCCTCTAGCGGCCAAACCGTTGGGATTTCCCCCCCCCCCCCCCCCCCTTCGATACGATTTTTTGTTTGTCTCGATGAGCCCTATCTATGGTATCCTGTTGTTCCTGGATAACGGAAACACCCTGTATGTACACAAAAACAAGTTTTTGAAGGATTTAAAATTCAAATACATTGACAAATTTGTGTATGAACAATGAATTGAGAAGAAAGAAGGAATACCTATGTAAAAGTAAAAATGTCAAGGATACTGTATTGAAGAATACTAATGTAAAACCCGTCATTGATGTTGCCAATGCCAGCTGCCATTTCAGTTGCGAGTCGAGGCTCACTGTAAAGTGTATTTTTGAGATTGTCGTTTTCAGAAGAAAAGAATATAGTGGATTTAGCATTTAGTAGCTTAATTCAGTTGGGATTTTGCTAGGTATTTTAAGGAAATATTGCTAATTTACTAGAGTGTGTGTGGAATCGAGTAAATTTTTACTACAGTAGTAAATTTTGACATTAGATTTTGTGGTAGAATAAAATTTACCGTGGTAAAAAAAAAATTTTCACATTTGCTGTGCGTAATGAAGTAAATTTTAAAAGCTACAAAATTGTGTACTTGTTTCGATATTTTGACTTTACATTATTATTAAGAAAGAAGATATTTTACATACATGTGATTTTACAGAAAATTTTATTAAACTGAAAAGAGCTGCCTTGTTGGTGAAATAGTGTGAATTCAATACCAAGTGAAAATTTAAAATTTTCATTTAGAATAAAATATAGCAAAAGTGAATGTTTCTTAACACATGTGCGTATTCGATTTTTTAAACAGTGGGTTATTTTTTGGCCAGCATTTTGGAGTGAATTATTTTTTTTCGCGCCTAAGTTCATGTTTTATAATATTTAGAAAGTAGAGACGAAGCTGAAATAAATGGATATAAAAAAACAATAGAGGTTTTCAGTTAATTGTTTTTTTTTTTTTATGTGATACAAGTAAAATCGAAAATGTATAACAGCATGAATGGTTATGCTCCATATAGGTCAAGGTAATTTACCTCAATTCTAACATTTATAAACACATGTCTGCCTATGCCTATTATATTGTTTATGGTTCATTTTCATTAAAATTAGCTTTTTTATTTTTATTTTTCGGCAAAAGTACTTTAGTACATATCATAATCATAGACCTTACATTACATCTTCATACATATAATGTACATATGTACACTACTTAGTACTTAGATTACTAGCAAAAAATGCTTTCCATACAACATAAATAAAACCATTGTAAGATATTTTTATAGTGTTTGACAACTGAAAAAGGTATTTTGGGAATATTTGTAAGGAAATATTACGGAATTGTTACCATAGTATTATTATGTTTATGTATATGGATAATGGGCTCAATTCAACCATTTCCACCAAAAGTTCATGTTTCAAAATTTCAGTGACGACCATTTCACCATAAACTTATTGAAAAAGTCACATTCATCATTTATCATCACTAGTTGGAGCGGTAGGACTGCTTCACTTTCTTCTTTCGATAAATCTTTGAAATATGTATTGCCATTTGCCAAGATAATAATATAAGACTTGTTTAAAGTGCAGTATTCCTATATTTCTGCATTACTTTGTAACAGGTATAATAAAAGTCATCTTTAAATAAAATAAAATAAATGTAATAAAATCAATAGTTACCATGTATTTTTGCGAAAAAAGCGTATTAATTAAGTGAAATATATTTTTTAAGTGTACTTTCTAAATGTTGTAGGTTTCCTCAGAAATAATTAAATATAGTACTAAAAAGACTTCAAATTCATAATAAGCAGCAGTAATGATTTGGGCTGCTTTCAAAAGAAAATTGAAGTCGAAAATTGCCTTCATTAAAAGAAGAATTAATGCGTCAGGGCCGCTATTCTCGAAATCACTCTTAAAGTTACGCATACGTATCTTTACGAGTACTTTGTTTCAAATGGTTTATGTCAGACGTATTCTTGAAATCAATCGAATATGTTTTTACCATTCGAATAGATTACGAGAGTGGTGTAAGAGATCTAAAGTTCAAAACTGGTTTGTGTATCAGATGATTTAGACGAGAGGGATAAGGATTAATGAATAATGATGGGTTTTACACAGTTTTTCTCCACGACCAAGTTCGTTAGCCAGGGGAGTAGTGCGGTTTCCTCATCTTTCTTCACTTTTTCAACCAAACTGATTTCTATTTAACGAGGTGAAGATACTAACACACATACAGAAAAACAAGTTTTTAAAGAATTTAAAATTCAAATACATTGAAAAATTTGTGTATGTACAATGGATTGAGAAGAAAGAAAGAAGACTATACTTTATTTAACAATTGAAGTCAGTACAGGCAAGATAGGCATACTTTTCTATACTCTTTTACATTTCATTTGTATAAATCAGTCTCGTGTGTGGGGTGATCAGATCTCAATTTCAATCGAGTGAAATCTTTTAAATTAAATATTACCAAGGCAAAAAACTCATCGGGTACTGCCTTCATAAGCACAATACTGACTTTAATTGTTAAATAAAGTATAGTGTAAAAGTAAAAAGAAGAGCTGTGTAAAACGCATGGGTATAAATAGACTGAATGGAAAAACTGTAGGAAACACCACACGGTAAAAATTTGACAAAATTTATATTGTTGTCTCACTCTTAGGTAATTTGTTATGTTTCAATGAACGAAGATTGATTTAAACATTTGATATTTTTAATAGATAGATAAAATTAAATTAACTGGATTTGAATTAAAATTAAATTTAAATTAGATAAAAGTCAAATTGTCTCTAAATAAATCACTAACTTACGTGTTAACACTATATTTCAATGGGAGATTTTCCAACGTTTTTAAATTTGAATATATTCAAATTTGACAGCTTTGACAATCAATGAGTGAAAGTGAGGTGGGTAATTGAATGAACTAAAATAATGCATATATTATATATGTCTCACTGTTAGAGAATTAACGAAATTTGTCTTGAGCCCACATGAAACAAATAGTTGTACAGTCCATATTATACAGGGTGTTCCGTTTGGTTTGCTTAACCTTGATACCATTGATAGGTCTCATCAAGACAAACAAAAAATCGTATTGGAGGGGGGGGGGGGGGAAATCCCAACGGTTTGGCCGCTAGACGGCGTTGAAGTTTTTTCGCACTTTTTCCACTAAACACCCCATAACTTTTTGCAGGGGCACTCTAGGGTCACCTTGCATTAAGAAAAAATGTAGAAGACCCTTTGCCCTTTTCAACGATATCTTACTTGTTCCTCTTTTCCTAACTATTAAAAAGTTAGAGTCGTTTAAAATCAAAATTTTGTGAATTTTTACCCATTAGCCAGAAGGCTCAATTGATTCTGCATCGATTTGCTATCTTCAATTTTTACAAAAATTTTCTAACTTTTTAATAGTTAGGAAAAGAGGAACAAGTAAGGTATCGTTGAAAAGGGCAAAGGGTCTTCTACATTTTTTCTTAATACAAGGTGACCCTAGAGTGCCCCTGCAAAAAGTTATGGGGTGTTTAGTGGAAAAAGTGCGAAAAAACTTCAACGCCCTCTAGCGGCCAAACCGTTGGGACTTCCCCCCCCCCCTCCGATACGAATTTTTGTTTGTCTCGATGAGCCCTATCTATGGTATCCTGTTGTTCCTGGATAACGGAAACACCCTGTATGTACACAAAAACAAGTTTTTGAAGGATTTAAAATTCAAATACATTGACAAATTTGTGTATGAACAATGAATTGAGAAGAAAGAAGGAATACCTATATAAAAGTAAAAATGTCAAGGATATTGTATTGAAGAATACTAATGTAAAACCCGTCATTGATGTTGCCAATGCCAGCTGCCATTTCAGTTGCGAGTCGAGGCTCACTGTAAAGTGTATTTTTGAGATTGTCGTTTTCAGAAGAAAAGAATATAGTGGATTTAGCATTTAGTAGCTTAATTCAGTTGGGATTTTGCTAGGTATTTTAAGGAAATATTGCTAATTTACTAGAGTGTGTGTGGAATCGAGTAAATTTTTACTACAGTAGTAAATTTTGACATTAGATTTTGTGGTAGAATAAAATTTACCGTGGTAAAAAAAAATTTTCACATTTGCTGTGCGTAATGAAGTAAATTTTAAAAGCTACAAAATTGTGTACTTGTTTCGATATTTTGACTTTACATTATTATTAAGAAAGAAGATATTTTACATACATGTGATTTTACAGAAAATTTTATTAAACTGAAAAGAGCTGCCTTGTTGGTGAAATAGTGTGAATTCAATACCAAGTGAAAATTTAAAATTTTCATTTAGAATAAAATATAGCAAAAGTGAATGTTTCTTAACATATGTGCGTATTCGATTTTTTAAACAGTGGGTTATTTTTTGGCCAGCATTTTGGAGTGAATTATTTTTTTTCGCGCCTAAGTTCATGTTTTATAATATTTAGAAAGTAGAGACGAAGCTGAAATAAATGGATATAAAAAAACAATAGAAGTTTTCAGTTAATTGTTTTTTTTTTTATGTGATACAAGTAAAATCGAAAATGTATAACAGCATGAATTGTTATGCTTCATATAGGTCAAGGTAATTTACCTCAATTCTAACATTTATAAACACATGTCTGCCTATGCCTATTATATTGTTTATGGTTCATTTTCATTAAAATTAGCTTTTTTATTTTTATTTTTCGGCAAAAGTACTTTAGTACATATCATAATCATAGACCTTACATTACATCTTCATACATATAATGTACATATTTACACTACTTAGTACTTAGATTACTAGCAAAAAATGCTTTCCATACAACATAAATAAAACCATTGTAAGATATTTTTATAGTGTTTGACAACTGAAAAAGGTATTTTGGGAATATTTGTAAGGAAATATTACGGAATTGTTACCATAGTATTATTATGTTTATGTATATGGATAATGGGCTCAATTCAACCATTTCCACCAAAAGTTCATGTTTCAAAATTTCAGTGACGACCATTTCACCATAAACTTATTGAAAAATTCACATTCATCATTTATCATCACTAGTTGGAGCGGTAGGACTGCTTCACTTTCTTCTTTCGATAAATCTTTGAAATATGTATTGCCATTTGCCAAGATAATAATATAAGACTTGTTTAAAGTGCAGTATTCCTATATTTCTGCATTACTTTGTAACAGGTATAATAAAAGTCATCTTTAAATAAAATAAAATAAATGTAATAAAATCAATAGTTACCATGTATTTTTGCGAAAAAAGCGTATTAATTAAGTGAAATATATTTTTTAAGTGTACTTTCTAAATGTTGTAGGTTTCCTCAGAAATAATTAAATATAGTACTAAAAAGACTTCAAATTCATAATAAGCAGCAGTAATGATTTGGGCTGCTTTCAAAAGAAAATTGAAGTCGAAAATTGCCTTCATTAAAAGAAGAATTAATGCGTCAGGGCCGCTATTCTCGAAATCACTCTTAAAGTTACGCATACGTATCTTTACGAGTACTTTGTTTCAAATGGTTTATGTCAGACTTCTTGAAATCAATCGAATATGTTTTTACCATTCGAATAGATTACGAGAGTGGTGTAAGAGATCTAAAGTTCAAAACTGGTTTGTGTATCAGATGATTTAGACGAGAGGGATAAGGATTAATGAATAATGATGGGTTTTACACAGTTTTTCTCCACGACCAAGTTCGTTAGCCAGGAGAGTAGTGCGGTTTCCTCATCTTTCTTCACTTTTTCAACCAAACTGATTTCTATTTAACGAGGTGAAGATACTAACACACATACAGAAAAACAAGTTTTTAAAGAATTTAAAATTCAAATACATTGAAAAATTTGTGTATGTACAATGGATTGAGAAGAAAGAAAGAAGACTATACTTTATTTAACAATTGAAGTCAGTACAGGCAAGATAGGCATACTTTTCTATACTCTTTTACATTTCATTTGTATAAATCAGTCTCGTGTGTGGGGTGATCAGATCTCAATTTCAATCGAATGAAATCTTTTAAATTAAATATTACCAAGGCAAAAAACTCATCGGGTACTGCCTTCATAAGCACAATACTGACTTTAATTGTTAAATAAAGTATAGTGTAAAAGTAAAAAGAAGAGCTGTGTAAAACGCATGGATATAAATAGACTGAATGGAAAAACTGTAGGAAACACCACACTGTAAAAATTTGACAAAATTTATATTGTTGTCTCACTCTTAGGTAATTTGTTATGTTTCAATGAACGAAGATTGATTTAAACATTTGATATTTTTAATAGATAGATAAAATTAAATTAACTGGATTTGAATTAAAATTAAATTTAAATTAGATAAAAATCAAATTGTCTCTAAATAAATCACTAACTTACGTGTTAACACTATATTTCAATGGGAGATTTTCCAACGTTTTTAAATTTGAATATATTCAAATTTGACAGCTTTGACAATCAATGAGTGAAAGTGAGGTGGGTAATTGAATGAACGAAAATAATGCATATATTATATATGTCTCACTGTTAGAGAATTAACAAAATTTGTCTTGAGCCCACATGAAACAAATAGTTGTACAGTCCATATTATACAGGGTGTTCCGTTTGGTTTGCTTAACCTTGTACCATTGATAGGTCTCATCAAGACAAACAAAAAATCGTATTGGAGGGGGGGGGGAAATCCCAACGGTTTGGCCGCTAGACGGCGTTGAAGTTTTTTCGCACTTTTTCCACTAAACACCCCATAACTTTTTGCAGGGGCACTCTAGGGTCACCTTGTATTAAGAAAAAATGTAGAAGACCCTTTGCCCTTTTCAACGATACCTTACTTGTTCCTCTTTTCCTAACTATTAAAAAGTTAGAGTCGTTTAAAATCAAAATTTTGTGAATTTTTAACCATTTTTTGTGTTTAACCCTGCTTTACACAAAAAAGGCTTAAAATAACCCTCATTTTTTATTTCAGAAAAAGAAGGCTCAATTGATTCTGCATCGATTTGCTATCTTCAATTTTTACAAAAATTTTCTAACTTTTTAATAGTTAGGAAAAGAGGAACAAGTAAGGTATCGTTGAAAAGGGCAAAGGGTCTTCTACATTTTTTCTTAATACAAGGTGACCCTAGAGTGCCCCTGCAAAAAGTTATGGGGTGTTTAGTGTAAAAAGTGCGAAAAAACTTCAACGCCCTCTAGCGGCCAAACCGTTGGGATTTCCCCCCCCCCCCTTCGATACGATTTTTTGTTTGTCTCGATGAGCCCTATCTATGGTATCCTGTTGTTCCTGGATAACGGAAACACCCTGTATGTACACAAAAACAAGTTTTTGAAGGATTTAAAATTCAAATACATTGACAAATTTGTGTATGAACAATGAATTGAGAAGAAAGAAGGAATACCTATGTAAAAGTAAAAATGTCAAGGATACTGTATTGAAGAATACTAATGTAAAACCCGTCATTGATGTTGCCAATGCCAGCTGCCATTTCAGTTGCGAGTCGAGGCTCACTGTAAAGTGTATTTTTGAGATTGTCGTTTTCAGAAGAAAAGAATATAGTGGATTTAGCATTTAGTAGCTTAATTCAGTTGGGATTTTGCTAGGTATTTTAAGGAAATATTGCTAATTTACTAGAGTGTGTGTGGAATCGAGTAAATTTTTACTACAGTAGTAAATTTTGACATTAGATTTTGTGGTAGAATAAAATTTACCGTGGTAAAAAAAAATTTTCACATTTGCTGTGCGTAATGAAGTAAATTTTAAAAGCTACAAAATTGTGTACTTGTTTCGATATTTTGACTTTACATTATTATTAAGAAAGAAGATATTTTACATACATGTGATTTTACAGAAAATTTTATTAAACTGAAAAGAGCTGCCTTGTTGGTGAAATAGTGTGAATTCAATACCAAGTGAAAATTTAAAATTTTCATTTAGAATAAAATATAGCAAAAGTGAATGTTTCTTAACACATGTGCGTATTCGATTTTTTAAACAGTGGGTTATTTTTTGGCCAGCATTTTCGAGTGAATTATTTTTTTTCGCGCCTAAGTTCATGTTTTATAATATTTAGAAAGTAGAGACGAAGCTGAAATAAATGGATATAAAAAAACAATAGAGGTTTTCAGTTAATTGTTTTTTTTTTTTTATGTGATACAAGTAAAATCGAAAATGTATAACAGCATGAATGGTTATGCTCCATATAGGTCAAGGTAATTTACCTCAATTCTAACATTTATAAACACATGTCTGCCTATGCCTATTATATTGTTTATGGTTCATTTTCATTAAAATTAGCTTTTTTATTTTTATTTTTCGGCAAAAGTACTTTAGTACATATCATAATCATAGACCTTACATTACATCTTCATACATATAATGTACATATGTACACTACTTAGTACTTAGATTACTAGCAAAAAATGCTTTCCATACAACATAAATAAAACCATTGTAAGATATTTTTATAGTGTTTGACAACTGAAAAAGGTATTTTGGGAATATTTGTAAGGAAATATTACGGAATTGTTACCATAGTATTATTATGTTTATGTATATGGATAATGGGCTCAATTCAACCATTTCCACCAAAAGTTCATGTTTCAAAATTTCAGTGACGACCATTTCACCATAAACTTATTGAAAAAGTCACATTCATCATTTATCATCACTAGTTGGAGCGGTAGGACTGCTTCACTTTCTTCTTTCGATAAATCTTTGAAATATGTATTGCCATTTGCCAAGATAATAATATAAGACTTGTTTAAAGTGCAGTATTCCTATATTTCTGCATTACTTTGTAACAGGTATAATAAAAGTCATCTTTAAATAAAATAAAATAAATGTAATAAAATCAATAGTTACCATGTATTTTTGCGAAAAAAGCGTATTAATTAAGTGAAATATATTTTTTAAGTGTACTTTCTAAATGTTGTAGGTTTCCTCAGAAATAATTAAACATAGTACTAAAAAGACTTCAAATTCATAATAAGCAGCAGTAATGATTTGGGCTGCTTTCAAAAGAAAATTGAAGTCGAAAATTGCCTTCATTAAAAGAAGAATTAATGCGTCAGGGCCGCTATTCTCGAAATCACTCTTAAAGTTACGCATACGTATCTTTACGAGTACTTTGTTTCAAATGGTTTATGTCAGACTTCTTGAAATCAATCGAATATGTTTTTACCATTCGAATAGATTACGAGAGTGGTGTAAGAGATCTAAAGTTCAAAACTGGTTTGTGTATCAGATGATTTAGACGAGAGGGATAAGGATTAATGAATAATGATGGGTTTTACACAGTTTTTCTCCACGACCAAGTTCGTTAGCCAGGGGAGTAGTGCGGTTTCCTCATCTTTCTTCACTTTTTCAACCAAACTGATTTCTATTTAACGAGGTGAAGATACTAACACACATACAGAAAAACAAGTTTTTAAAGAATTTAAAATTCAAATACATTGAAGAATTTGTGTATGTACAATGGATTGAGAAGAAAGAAAGAAGACTATACTTTATTTAACAATTGAAGTCAGTACAGGCAAGATAGGCATACTTTTCTATACTCTTTTACATTTCATTTGTATAAATCAGTCTCGTGTGTGGGGTGATCAGATCTCAATTTCAATCGAATGAAATCTTTTAAATTAAATATTACCAAGGCAAAAAACTCATCGGGTACTGCCTTCATAAGCACTATACTGACTTTAATTGTTAAATAAAGTATAGTGTAAAAGTAAAAAGAAGAGCTGTGTAAAACGCATGGATATAAATAGACTGAATGGAAAAACTGTAGGAAACACCACACGGTAAAAATTTGACAAAATTTATATTGTTGTCTCACTCTTAGGTAATTTGTTATGTTTCAATGAACGAAGATTGATTTAAACATTTGATATTTTTAATAGATAGATAAAATTAAATTAACTGGATTTGAATTAAAATTAAATTTAAATTAGATAAAAATCAAATTGTCTCTAAATAAATCACTAACTTACGTGTTAACACTATATTTCAATGGGAGATTTTCCAACGTTTTTAAATTTGAATATATTCAAATTTGACAGCTTTGACAATCAATGAGTGAAAGTGAGGTGGGTAATTGAATGAACGAAAATAATGCATATATTATATATGTCTCACTGTTAGAGAATTAACGAAATTTGTCTTGAGCCCACATGAAACAAATAGTTGTACAGTCCATATTATACAGGGTGTTCCGTTTGGTTTGCTTAACCTTGTACCATTGATAGGTCTCATCAAGACAAACAAAAAATCGTATTGGAGGGGGGGGGGGGGGGAAATCCCAACGGTTTGGCCGCTAGACGGCGTTGAAGTTTTTTCGCACTTTTTCCACTAAACACCCCATAACTTTTTGCAGGGGCACTCTAGGGTCACCTTGTATTAAGAAAAAATGTAGAAGACCCTTTGCCCTTTTCAACGATACCTTACTTGTTCCTCTTTTCCTAACTATTAAAAAGTTAGAGTCGTTTAAAATCAAAATTTTGTGAATTTTTACCCATTTTTTGTGTTTAACCCTGCTTTACACAAAAAAGGCTTAAAATAACCCTCATTTTTTATTTCAGAAAAAGAAGGCTCAATTGATTCTGCATCGATTTGCTATCTTCAATTTTTACAAAAATTTTCTAACTTTTTAATAGTTAGGAAAAGAGGAACAAGTAAGGTATCGTTGAAAAGGGCAAAGGGTCTTCTACATTTTTTCTTAATACAAGGTGACCCTAGAGTGCCCCTGCAAAAAGTTATGGGGTGTTTAGTGTAAAAAGTGCGAAAAAACTTCAACGCCCTCTAGCGGCCAAACCGTTGGGATTTCCCCCCCCCCTACAATACGATTTTTTGTTTTGTCTCGATGAGCCCTATCTATGGTATCCTGTTGTTCCTGGATAACAGAAACACCCTGTATGTACACAAAAACAAGTTTTTGAAGGATTTAAAATTCAAATACATTGACAAATTTGTGTATGAACAATGAATTAAGAAGAAAGAAGGAATACCTATGTAAAAGTAAAAATGTCAAGGATACTGTATTGAAGAATACTAATGTAAAACCCGTCATTGATGTTGCCAATGCCAGCTGCCATTTCAGTTGCGAGTCGAGGCTCACTGTGAAGTGTATTTTTGAGATTGTCGTTTTCAGAAGAAAAGAATATAGTGGATTTAGCATTTAGTAGCTTAATTCAGTTGGGATTTTGCTAGGTATTTTAAGGAAATATTGCTAATTTACTAGAGTGTGTGTGGAATCGAGTAAATTTTTACTACAGTAGTAAATTTTGACATTAGATTTTGTGGTAGAATAAAATTTACCGTGGTAAAAAAAAATTTTCACATTTGCTGTGCGTAATGAAGTAAATTTTAAAAGCTACAAAATTGTGTACTTGTTTCGATATTTTGACTTTACATTATTATTAAGAAAGAAGATATTTTACATACATGTGATTTTACAGAAAATTTTATTAAACTGAAAAGAGCTGCCTTGTTGGTGAAATAGTGTGAATTCAATACCAAGTGAAAATTTAAAATTTTCATTTAGAATAAAATATAGCAAAAGTGAATGTTTCTTAACAGATGTGCGTATTCGAATTTTTAAACAGTGGGTTATTTTTTGGCCAGCATTTTCGAGTGAATTATTTTTTTTCGCGCCTAAGTTCATGTTTTATAATATTTAGAAAGTAGAGACGAAGCTGAAATAAATGGATATAAAAAAACAATAGAGGTTTTCAGTTAATTGTTTTTTTTTTTATGTGATACAAGTAAAATCGAAAATGTATAACAGCATGAATGGTTATGCTCCATATAGGTCAAGGTAATTTACCTCAATTCTAACATTTATAAACACATGTCTGCCTATGCCTATTATATTGTTTATGGTTCATTTTCATTAAAATTAGCTTTTTTATTTTTATTTTTCGGCAAAAGTACTTTAGTACATATCATAATCATAGACCTTACATTACATCTTCATACATATAATGTACATATGTACACTACTTAGTACTTAGATTACTAGCAAAAAATGCTTTCCATACAACATAAATAAAACCATTGTAAGATATTTTTATAGTGTTTGACAACTGAAAAAGGTATTTTGGGAATATTTGTAAGGAAATATTACGGAATTGTTACCATAGTATTATTATGTTTATGTATATGGATAATGGGCTCAATTCAACCATTTCCACCAAAAGTTCATGTTTCAAAATTTCAGTGGCGACCATTTCACCATAAACTTATTGAAAAAGTCACATTCATCATTTATCATCACTAGTTGGAGCGGTAGGACTGCTTCACTTTCTTCTTTCGATAAATCTTTGAAATATGTATTGCCATTTGCCAAGATAATAATATAAGACTTGTTTAAAGTGCAGTATTCCTATATTTCTGCATTACTTTGTAACAGGTGTAATAAAAGTCATCTTTAAATAAAATAAAATAAATGTAATAAAATCAATAGTTACCATGTATTTTTGCGAAAAAAGCGTATTAATTAAGTGAAATATATTTTTTAAGTGTACTTTCTAAATGTTGTAGGTTTCCTCAGAAATAATTAAATATAGTACTAAAAAGACTTCAAATTCATAATAAGCAGCAGTAATGATTTGGGCTGCTTTCAAAAGAAAATTGAAGTCGAAAATTGCCTTCATTAAAAGAAGAATTAATGCGTCAGGGCCGCTATTCTCGAAATCACTCTTAAAGTTACGCATACGTATCTTTACGAGTACTTTGTTTCAAATGGTTTATGTCAGACGTATTCTTGAAATCAATCGAATATGTTTTTACCATTCGAATAGATTACGAGAGTGGTGTAAGAGATCTAAAGTTCAAAACTGGTTTGTGTATCAGATGATTTAGACGAGAGGGATAAGGATTAATGAATAATGATGGGTTTTACACAGTTTTTCTCCACGACCAAGTTCGTTAGCCAGGGGAGTAGTGCGGTTTCCTCATCTTTCTTCACTTTTTCAACCAAACTGATTTCTATTTAACGAGGTGAAGATACTAACACACATACAGAAAAACAAGTTTTTAAAGAATTTAAAATTCAAATACATTGAAAAATTTGTGTATGTACAATGGATTGAGAAGAAAGAAAGAAGACTATACTTTATTTAACAATTGAAGTCAGTACAGGCAAGATAGGCATACTTTTCTATACTCTTTTACATTTCATTTGTATAAATCAGTCTCGTGTGTGGGGTGATCAGATCTCAATTTCAATCGAGTGAAATCTTTTAAATTAAATATTACCAAGGCAAAAAACTCATCGGGTACTGCCTTCATAAGCACAATACTGACTTTAATTGTTAAATAAAGTATAGTGTAAAAGTAAAAAGAAGAGCTGTGTAAAACGCATGGATATAAATAGACTGAATGGAAAAACTGTAGGAAACACCACACGGTAAAAATTTGACAAAATTTATATTGTTGTCTCACTCTTAGGTAATTTGTTATGTTTCAATGAACGAAGATTGATTTAAACATTTGATATTTTTAATAGATAGATAAAATTAAATTAACTGGATTTGAATTAAAATTAAATTTAAATTAGATAAAAATCAAATTGTCTCTAAATAAATCACTAACTTACGTGTTAACACTATATTTCAATGGGAGATTTTCCAACGTTTTTAAATTTGAATATATTCAAATTTGACAGCTTTGACAATCAATGAGTGAAAGTGAGGTGGGTAATTGAATGAACGAAAATAATGCATATATTATATATGTCTCACTGTTAGAGAATTAACGAAATTTGTCTTGAGCCCACATGAAACAAATAGTTGTACAGTCCATATTATACAGGGTGTTCCGTTTGGTTTGCTTAACCTTGATACTGTTACAAACCTGAAAAGTAAAAAAGAACTTCATTAATAAATTTGAATAAAATTATTTTTTTTAAAAATGAAATTACCTCTAAAGCAGGACCATTCAACCATCCTGTTGCCCCATACTTTTCCTGAAAAGACAAGAAAATTAGTTAAAAATGTAAGTAATAAAATTTACTTAAGCTATATAAACTTAAATTGTAAATAAATGTTGTTGTTGGCTGTAAATAAAAGAAACTTCCAATTGAACACTAAATTTCAATGAAATAGTGCCCAAACCAGAAGTCCCTATTAAAATACAGCCGAATCCTGAAAATCCTGAAAATAAATAAAATTAAAAATAAATCAAATAAAAGGAAAAAGGACAACACAAGAAAAAAAACACTTAAAACAAAAACAACAAAGAATACATCCAAATTGTTTTGCACAACAACAATACAACACACCACAAATACGCACAACTCACACAAAATTTTTTCGAAAATCGCGAACTTTCGCCAAGAGAAGTTGACACTTTATATGAGAAAGAAAATAACTTTCTCATGTTGGAAAGTAACAATAACTTTCCAGCGAAAGTTCGCGAACCTATGCAAAAACCTATAAAAACAGACACCCACAAAAAGAAAAAAGTTCAGTTCAGTTTAGTTTTTTCACGAGTGTTTCAAAAGTGATTTAAAGTTTTGCACAAATTCTTTTTTTTCCACAGTTTAAATTTTATGTTTTAACAATTCAATTTTCTTTTGCACAGTTTTTTTTTTATAGTTTTTTTCCTTTTTTTTACAATTTTCTTTTGCTTTTACTTGCCAATTTGCACCGTAAGTTTTTTTTCACAGCACAGGTACGTACGTACATTTTTTTTCATACCACTTCATTGTTTTTCCTATTTTTTTTCTTTTTTTTTTACTTCTTACACCAATTTTATCATTAATTTTCACTCCGTTTACTTACCTATCCTTTCGTTTATTTTTTTTTTATTTTTACCACTTTCACTTTTTACACATTTTCTTTTCAACACATTTTTGTTGGCACATAACCTTTTCTTCACTCACATTTTTTTTTCCCATAACTTCTACATCACTTCACTTTTTCACTTTCCACTTTCTTTTTTATTACTAATTTTTTTCACATATATTTTTTTTTATTTATTCTAATTAACCCGCGGCGCGATTTTGCACAAAAACTTACTTCGCGGACGATTAAATTCATAAAAACTTAAAAACAAAAAAGAAACAAACGAAATCTCCATTTCGTTTGTTTACATTTAATAGCCACTAATTAATAGACTACTGTCAAAACAGTTAGTGTTGCCACAGCGTCTGAATTAATAATTCAATTTAATCAAAATCTATCGGTGTTGCCAAATAGGCAAGAGCAGCCTAAACAACATCGTGTAAACAGATAGTCGTGAACAGCCAAATATTAAACTTCATTGTTTTGTTTATTCGACTTTTCTTTTTTTTCTTTTTTTGGACCGTCAATTTACCAGTTTTAGCCCTAAAATTGCGAATTAGTTTGTTTTTTCTCTTTCTTTTAACACTCCGTTCGATTTAAAATTGATTTTTCCCTTCTGTTGAAATTTGTTTTTCCTTTACCCAGTTTACATCGACCATAGACCCATTTGTAGTAGATCGCTTCCCCTGTTCAACTCTCTATTAGTGTAATAGGCTAAAAAAAAAAAAAAATAAATAAAACATTTGTATTAGATTTTTTTTTATTATTTTATTTAACTAATTAAATTTTAGTTGTTTTTATCACATTGTAATTAGATTTTTTTTCATTCTTAGTAATAGACCCGAAATTTGTAAATTCTGTTTTTTTTTTATAATAAATATCTACTAGAATTTTTTTATATAAAATTGTAAAACTGCCTTTTATTTCATTATTTCCCATTTTTCAGACTTTGGCCCCAATTTTTTCTACTTTTCTTTCTCTTCTAAAAAAAAAAAAAAAAAAAATCCCTCTCGGACGCCTTACTTCTCTTCTTTTAACTTTTTTTTTAATCCATCTTTTTCTACGTTTCGTTCACCAAGGCCAATTTTGTAACATTGGTGTCAAGTGTGTGGGGTCCAGATCGGTTTTAGAAATAAAACTTCTCCACAAACTTTTTGTTTTTCCTGCCATCTGGTTGTAATTCGCTAAATAAAACTTTATTGTGCTACAATGTCGCTTGCTACTTTCTTTTTTAACATTTGGCTCTCTATCGCTAACTGGTTCAGAATGCCCAGCCCAAACGATGGCGATGCTAACCTTACCGAACAGTTAAGATTATTGACGCAACAAGTCCAGCAAACCCACAATCTAGTTCAACAAACCTTGTTGCCGCGGATGGAGGCATTGGAGGACGCATACGGCACGGCAGTAGATCCACAAGATCAAATGGCTACTACGCCCTTAGCAGAGCTGCCCACACCACCTCCAATCGTGCGTTCAGCACCACCGCATTTTAATAGCTTCTCCCGGGCAATAGATCAGATGCGCCTCGACGATGCGACCACTAGCGTCAGAAATTCGGCTGTCCCTCCTGCACTTCCAAATTTTAACGCGGAAATACCTACAGACCCCTATACTCAAAATTACAGGACTGGAACGCCTCAGACGAACGGAGCCAATTTTCCAGAGTACACTCGTCATGCTGAACTGCCTTCTGCAATGCTGCCATTTAGAAGGTCGACGGGCCACTTCGATGACGGTATACCCACTTTACGTGACCCAGCCCCTGCCAGGGTCAAGATTAGCTTGAGAGAATACGACGGGAAAGAACCCTGGCAAGAGTACATGAAACACATCGAGGTGGTAGCAAGGGCTAACGGCTGGAAAGACGAGCAGCTGGTAGTATACATACCACCTTACCTGAGGTCGACCGCGTTAGCATTTTATAACACCCTGTCGCCGGTTATTCACAACAACTTCATCCTATTATCCAGAGCCTTTTACGAACGTTTCTGCGGGCGGTACCAACAGTCAGTGGCCCATACTCAGCTGCTGAATCGTGTTCAAAAAGATAAGGAGTCACTGGCCGAATTCGCAACCGACGTGGAGCGCTTGGCACACCTCGCTTTCCCGGACTGCCCCGAAGCTGCCAGGAATCGCTTTGCCCTGGGACAATTTGTCAACGGATTAGCCGATCTCGAAGTTCAGCTCAGAGTGCGCGAGACCGATCCGTCAACTCTGCAAGCCGCCCTGGCCTTGGCGATTCGGTTAGAAACCAGTAGGGACGCAACCCGGGCTAGCAGACGGCACGTTAGGGTAGTCTGCGCGTCGGTGTCATCGAAACGGGAGAAAAGCGAGAGGAAGAATTCGGGAAACGAGGATCGCTCAGCTTAGAGGAGCCGAAGCTGAGCCCCAACCTCGCCTCCAAGGCTCCTTCAACGAAAGTCCTTGCTTCCAGAGTAACTGGCAACGTAAAGTTTTACCATCCGGTCAAACCTTTCGGATTCATTACCCGGGACGACGGACAGGGTGACGTATTTTTCCACAAAGAGAACATTGACGAACCTTCCAACTGGCACCCATCGGAAGGAGACAGGGTCTCCTTTAGCGTCGTGGCAACCAATAAAACCCCCCGAGCAATAAAAATTTTACTTGCGCCAGGCCCCAGTTCCACAGGTTCTCTACCTTTGAAAACAGGCCTTCCAACGACTTCCGTTCCTGCCTCACCACCTTTATCTGCCAACCACGTAGCACCTACGGCACCCCAGACCACACTAGCTAAGCCCTTCTCGTCAACACCGTTAAACTAGCTGCCACTGACCAAAAAGGGCCTTGGTCAGTGGAAGAGAGTGGCCCTGTAATCAAAGTCACAGTCGCAGAATTAGGCAACAACCTCCGCATTCCAAGATGTATTAACGGAGTCGACTGTAAAATCACTTTGGATACAAGAGCCACGCAGACCGTGATCCACCCAAATTTGTTACAGCCAAATTACAAACTAATACCTTCTGCTGCGGTCATACGGAGCGTAACAGGCGAAGTCTCCCCCGTTAAAGGAAAAGCTGTTATCCGAATCTCTTTTCAAAACGTCCCAAACAGCAACGTTTCGTTCAAGCACTCCGTTTACGTAGCCGAAATTCACGACCAATGTATACTAGGAATGGATTTTCTAAAGCAATTCGACTGCATTCTTGATTTCAAAGAAAACATCTTTCACGTCGCCAACACCAAGATCCCACTAGAAACTTGTGACGAAACATTGTCAATAAACGTCTGTAGGGAAATAAATTCGAACTCTCCTCGCCTTTTAAGTTCCAGCATTCTTGAGACAAGCAAGCTTGAAAAAACTGAACCCTATCCAGATCATACCCACTCTTCTTCAGGCAATCTGGAAAAACTCAGTTACCCCGTCCAACACGAACTTCTTCCAGCTCACTACTGCCTCCTTCCTACAGAACTGGAAAAGTTCAACTCCGTCACGTCTACCCCTCTCTACGAAAAAGCTTGCGAAAAATGGAATCGCCTTGCAGATCATGCTACCACATTTGATCTGCAAGGACCCGAATCCTCCATCCCTCCCGAAAAAAGACTTGTTCCAGTTCACTCCCGCCTCCGTCCTTCCGAACTGGCAAAGTCCGAATGCACCTCTCCTTCTACTAGAATCGCATATGGAGAATTTGAATACACGCACTCAAACAACTCAAGAATTTTAAAATTCAATTCACAATTTGCGCAGACGTTTATGACAATCGTTCGATCGTGTAACCTTGTTTTCCAACATTGCTACCAACCCATCCGAATCTTCATTTGTAGTATACATAAGCTACCAGACGAGCTCAAAACTTTGTTCGATTCGTCTAGTAATGGTCTAAATCATAAACAAAAAGAAACTCTTTTGAAATTGTTGACAGACTTTTCCGATGTATTTTCCACTTCCGGTGCCGACATCGGTCGAACAACAATACTGCGACATCGAATTGACACTGGTACCGCGAAGCCTATAAAACAACAACCACGGAGAATACCCCTGTTTCGCCGTATGGAAGCAGAAAGGTTAATTGCCGAAATGCTAACACAAGGAATAATTCGACCGTCTAATAGCCCCTGGAGTTCTCCAGTGGTGCTAGTAGCCAAAAAGGATGGATCGCTTCGGTTCTGTGTGGACTACCGAAAACTTAACGACGTCACCAAGAAGTATTCATACCCCTTGCCCCGTATCGATCTTACGTTGGAAGCCCTTGGAAGTTCCTCTTGGTTTGCCTCCCTAGATCTGGTGTCTGGATACTTCCAAGTGGAAATGCACCCCGAAGATCGAGAAAAGACCGCCTTCAGCATAGGATCCGGTTTGTACGAGTTTAATGTGATGCCTTTTGGTTTAACTAACGCCCCAGCCACCTTTCAGCGTCTGATGGAGATTGTACTAAGGGACATCCCATACACGGTGACTTTAGGTTACCTGGATGATCTCTTGGTACACGCTACCTCTTTCCCTGTTCTGATAGAGAATCTGGCCGAAGTATTCCGGCGTCTTCGTCGTGCAGGTCTTAAGCTCTCTCCTAAGAAGTGTTATCTCTGTCAGAGAGAAGTCAAATTCCTTGGTCATACGATCTCCGAGAAAGGATTGGCCACCGACCCCGAAAAGATCAGAACCGTACAAAGTTGGCCGATGCCAGCTTCTAGAAAGGACGTCCAATCTTTTCTCGGTTTGTGCGCGTATTACCGACGGTTTGTGAAAGACTTTTCTACGACCGCTAAACCTCTGACAGCTCTTACGGAGAAGAGTGCAAGATTCTTGTGGACTGAAGAATGTCAGAATGCGTTCGACCACCTAAAGAACAAACTGGTGTCTGCTCCAATTCTATCACAGCCCAACGATTCGGATCAGTTCGTGGTGGATACCGATGCAAGTAACTTTGCGTGGGGAGCAGTTCTTTCCCAGGTCCAAAATGGTCAAGAGCGCGTCATCGAGTACTACAGTAAAACGTTCAGCCGTCCCGAACGAAATTACTGCGTGACGCGGAAAGAACTGCTCGCTGTCGTCAAAGCTATTGCACATTTCAGACCATACTTGCTCGGTAAAGCTTTTCTTCTCCGAACGGATCACGCGTCACTTCGTTGGTTAATGAACTTCAAGGAACCCGAAGGACAGATCGCTCGCTGGATAGAACGGTTGCAGGAGTTCGATTTTGAAATTCAACATCGTCCAGGTAAGAATCATGGCAATGCCGATGCCCTATCCCGACGTCCGTGCGAGTCCGTCTCCTGTAGCTACTGTCATCGCCTGGAGGAAAAAGAACACGCCGCAGTCAGGTTGCTTCAGGTTGTCGAGCGTATGTCACAACTGCAGGATGAGGATGTTTGCTTGGCACTAGTCAAACGTTGGTTGACAGATGGTACACGACCAACTGCTGAAACCATCAGCAGCTGTGAACCAACGGTTAAGAGCTACTGGGCCATGTTTTCATCCCTCATTTTGAAGAATGATGTGGCTTACCGGCAGCTTGAAGTAAACCGGCAGCAGATCTTTCAAATTTTAGTTCCCAGGAAGCTGCAGGCAGACGTGATGAAACAGGTACACGACTCACCGAGTGGAGGACACCTGGGGATCGATAAGACTATGGCAAAGGTTCGGCTACGGTATTATTGGCCCGGTTATTCTGCCGACATCCGAAATTACTGTCTACGTTGTGCGATATGTCAGCAAAGGAAAGGTCCAATACCCAAGTCGAAAGCCCCTTTGCAGGTTCGAAACTCAGGTGCACCCTTCGAAAGGATAGCCATCAACATCCTTGGTCCCTTACCTGTCACCAAAAACCAATCTAGGTACGTCCTGGTCGTGATGGACTACTTCACAAAGTGGCCTGAAGCAATTCCCGTTAAAGATCAGACTGCTGAAACGGTAGCTGAAGCCCTGATAACCAATGTTTTCTCTCGTTTCGGATTGTGCCTCCAGCTTCACTCTGACCAAGGTCGAAACTTCGAATCGGAAGTCTTTGCTGAGGTGCTGAAAAGGTTCCGCGTCGACAAGACTAGAACAACTCCCCTGCATCCACAAAGTGATGGTTTAGTAGAAAGGTTCAATCGTTCAATTTTAGACTACCTTTCCAAGTTTGTCGAAAACCACCAACGGGACTGGGACGAGTATCTGCCGTTTCTACTCTTGTCGTTCCGGTCAGCAGTTCAGCAAAGTACCAAACAAACACCCGCCATGTTGAACTTTGGCAGAGAACTTCGCTTACCGATACAGCTGGTCACTGGCGACCCCCCGAACACCATTACAACTTCGGTTCCTGAGTACGTTCTACAATTACAAGAACGACTACGCAAAGTGCATGAATTTAATAGAACCCAGTTAGCTAACGCCAGTCGCCGGATGAAAGATCGGTACGATTTATCTGCCAAAGCTCAACCGTTTAATGTTGGAGATCAAGTTTGGTTGTATAATCCGAAACGAAAGATAGGTCGATGTCCAAAACTGCAGACAAACTGGGATGGTCCATACGAAATTTTAGAGAAAATTACAGACGTTGTGTATCGTATCCGAAGTACCGTCACTAGTCGTAAATCCGTGGTGCATCGTGACCGATTAGCGCTTGTTAGAAACTAATACAACTTCTCGATACCTAACCTTATTTTTTTTAACATCAGATATTTTAATAACAATTTTGAAGTTTATTTACAGAAGCTTCTTAGGTGCAGCAAGTCAACAGCCAGGTCCTATCTTTCCATTGCACACAGCAAGACGACAAGCAGAACATCAGGATGGTCGATGACAATGTGCTCCTATGAATGCTGTTGTGAAAAAGACGCTCAATTGACTATTCCCTTCTGTGTTTCCGTTTCCCTTTGTTCTCTTTCTCGCTTTCGCCTCTCTTTCTTTTCTCTATTTCATTTCAACTACTACACTTAACAAGCCAACCCAAAGTTTCTTTTATTTACGACAACATCCACCCAAATCCGAAACAATCGATATCGTCTTTTCAGGGAAACGCTCAAGAAAAACGTAACCCTGCTCTCGTTGCAATTACCAAACAAAATCGGTAGTGTTGTAAGCAGTATTCAAGAAAAAGACACGTCTGTTAAGTGCACCATTGTTATTTTTTTTTTACAAGTCCATTGCGGTTCATGTCTCTATAACCTCAGAGAGACAGAGCGCAAGTGAAACTGAGTAAATTTGCAAAAGCAAAGACTCACAAACAAGCTTAGCACCAATGACAACGTGTCAGAATTACCAGGCGTAAAGTTGAAGAGAAATTGGAAAGGAATACAACACAAATACTGACTAGAAGCATTTTTGTTTGTTGTTAATAATAAGTTCAATGACTATGAGATTAATGATCAGACGGAACTTTGAGCATTCTTCGCGGGGGGCAGTGTTACAAACCTGAAAAGTAAAAAAGAACTTCATTAATAAATTTGAATAAAATTATTTTTTTTAAAAATGAAATTACCTCTAAAGCAGGACCATTCAACCATCCTGTTGCCCCATACTTTTCCTGAAAAGACAAGAAAATTAGTTAAAAATGTAAGTAATGAAATTTACTTAAGCTATATAAACTTAAATTGTAAATAAATGTTGTTGTTGGCTGTAAATAAAAGAAACTTCCAATTGAACACTAAATTTCAATGAAATAGTGCCCAAACCAGAAGTCCCTATTAAAATACAGCCGAATCCTGAAAATCCTGAAAATAAATAAAATTAAAAATAAATCAAATAAAAGGAAAAAGGACAACACAAGAAAAAAAACACTTAAACCAAAAACAACAAAGAATACATCCAAATTGTTTTGCACAACAACAATACAACACACCACAAATACGCACAACTCACACAAAATTTTTTCGAAAATCGCGAACTTTCGCCAAGAGAAGTTGACACTTTATATGAGAAAGAAAATAACTTTCTCATGTTGGAAAGTAACAATAACTTTCCAGCGAAAGTTCGCGAACCTATGCAAAAACCTATAAAAACAGACACCCACAAAAAGAAAAAAGTTCAGTTCAGTTTAGTTTTTTCACGAGTGTTTCAAAAGTGATTTAAAGTTTTGCACAAATTCTTTTTTTTCCACAGTTTAAATTTTATGTTTTAACAATTCAATTTTCTTTTGCACAGTTTTTTTTTTTATAGTTTTTTTCCTTTTTTTTACAATTTTCTTTTGCTTTTACTTGCCAATTTGCACCGTAAGTTTTTTTTCACAGCACAGGTACGTACGTACATTTTTTTTCATACCACTTCATTGTTTTTCCTATTTTTTTTCTTTTTTTTTTACTTCTTACACCAATTTTATCATTAATTTTCACTCCGTTTACTTACCTATCCTTTCGTTTATTTTTTTTTTATTTTTACCACTTTCACTTTTTACACATTTTCTTTTCAACACATTTTTGTTGGCACATAACCTTTTCTTCACTTACATTTTTTTTTCCCATAACTTCTACATCACTTCACTTTTTCACTTTCCACTTTCTTTTTTATTACTAATTTTTTTCACATATATTTTTTTTTATTTATTCTAATTAACCCGCGGCGCGATTTTGCACAAAAACTTACTTCGCGGACGATTAAATTCATAAAAACTTAAAAACAAAAAAGAAACAAACGAAATCTTCATTTCGTTTGTTTACATTTAATAGCCACTAATTAATAGACTACTGTCAAAACAGTTAGTGTTGCCACAGCGTCTGAATTAATAATTCAATTTAATCAAAATCTATCGGTGTTGCCAAATAGGCAAGAGCAGCCTAAACAACATCGTGTAAACAGATAGTCGTGAACAGCCAAATATTAAACTTCATTGTTTTGTTTATTCGACTTTTCTTTTTTTTCTTTTTTTGGACCGTCAATTTACCAGTTTTAGCCCTAAAATTGCGAATTAGTTTGTTTTTTCTCTTTCTTTTAACACTCCGTTCGATTTAAAATTGATTTTTCCCTTCTGTTGAAATTTGTTTTTCCTTTACCCAGTTTACATCGACCATAGACCCATTTGTAGTAGATCGCTTCCCCTGTTCAACTCTCTATTAGTGTAATAGGCTAAAAAAAAAAATAAATAAATAAAACATTTGTATTAGATTTTTTTTTATTATTTTATTTAACTAATTAAATTTCAGTTGTTTTTATCACATTGTAATTAGATTTTTTTTCATTCTTAGTAATAGACCCGAAATTTGTAAATTCTGTTTTTTTTTTATAATAAATATCTACTAGAATTTTTTTATATAAAATTGTAAAACTGCCTTTTATTTCATTATTTCCCATTTTTCAGACTTTGGCCCCAATTTTTTCTACTTTTCTTTCTCTTCTAAAAAAAAAAAAAAAAAAAAAATCCCTCTCGGACGCCTTACTTCTCTTCTTTTAACTTTTTTTTTAATCCATCTTTTTCTACGTTTCGCTCACCAAGGCCAATTTTGTAACAATACCATTGATAGGTCTCATCAAGACAAACAAAAAATCGTATTGGATGGGGGGGGGGGGAAATCCCAACGGTTTGGCCGCTAGACGGCGTTGAAGTTTTTTCGCACTTTTTCCACTAAACACCCCATAACTTTTTGCAGGGGCACTCTAGGGTCACCTTGTATTAAAAAAAAATGTAGAAGACCCTTTGCCCTTTTTAACGATACCTTACTTGTTCCTCTTTTCCTAACTATTAAAAAGTTAGAGTCGTTTAAAATCAAAATTTTGTGAATTTTTACCCATTTTTTGTGTTTAACCCTGCTTTACACAAAAAAAGGCCTAAATTAACCCTCATTTTTTATTTCAGAAAAAGAAGGCTCAATTGATTCTGCATCGATTTGCTATCTTCAATTTCCAATAATCCAATGAATTTCAGACTTATTTTTTCAGTTTTTTCAAAAGGTATTCCTTAATATCTCGAAAACTATGCATTTTTTGAAAAAATTGAAGATAGCAAATCGATGCAGAATCAATTGAGCCTTCTTTTTCTGAAATAAAAAATGAGGGTTAATTTAAGCCTTTTTTGTGTAAAGCAGGGTTAAACACAAAAAATGGGTAAAAATTCACAAAATTTTGATTTTAAACGACTCTAACTTTTTAATAGTTAGGAAAAGAGGAACAAGTAAGGTATCGTTGAAAAGGGCAAAGGGTCTTCTACATTTTTTCTTAATACAAGGTGACCCTAGAGTGCCCCTGCAAAAAGTTATGGGGTGTTTAGTGGAAAAAGTGCGAAAAAACTTCAACGCCGTCTAGCGGCCAAACCGTTGGGATTTCCCCCCCCCCCCCTCCAATACGATTTTTTGTTTGTCTTGATGAGACCTATCAATGGTATCAAGGTTAAGCAAACCAAACGGAACACCCTGTATCTTTTTGTATCTTTTCTTATCGCCGGTCCAATTTATGTTGGCATAACGGACTACTTCCGATAGGGTGTTCCCAAAAGAACCCCCCCCAGACTGAAGCAGCTGGAACCATGACAGGCTGGGTTCACCCGGAAGATTCTTTTCAGTTTACTTTTCATTTAAATTAAAAAAAATTCAGTTTCATTTTGAAACTGAATTTTTCGTTATGCTACAGGGCACAATTTACACTATTTCTATCAGAATATTTTTATCAACGTTTAAGTTTATTAGATAAAACTTTAATACCTGGTTCTTCAGTTAATTATTAAGTCATGCCTGTTGCAAATCATTCATTTATGCGTAAAGAAATTGAAATAGCTATTGCAAGAATGCAATCAGTTGTTGAATTAGGACGTGTTATGCGTGATCGTCTTACATTACCAGAAATGTTCGAGAAATAATTGTCATTCATAAAGATGAAAAATATTTACAAGATATTTTAAGTTTAAAAGAATTCATTGTAAGTGAATTAAATGTACGAAAATTAACTGATAGTATGTAATATTACGTGCTGAACCAGATCATAAAACATTATTATTTCTGTTTATTAGAAATGAGTGCATTAAATTGTCCAGTGGATGTAGAAGCAGAACATCTGCGTCTTTCACCAAAATGTATATATGTCAACGGTAATGATGTGTTCGGTCCACACTATACTTCACTTCTTCAAAGAACACATACACAAAATGATAATAAATTTTTCAAATTCGTGCAGGCTATAGTCTCACTCATTCTCCTAATAACACTTATCTATGAAATTTATTTCTTTTACAACAAATCGTAAACAGAAAGCAGAGAGAAGACTATTTTTAAACGAAGGTCAGGATGATTCTAGAGGAGGTTTTATCAAACCTAATTTTTCTACAGACGTGTAAGCCACAGTTTAAAACAATTTTTAATTCCAATACCAATTGTATTTTCAACCGTAATAAAAAATAAATTTTTCAAAAAAAGAGTTCATTTATTTATCACTATCTGAAAAATTGTATCTGTTAAAGCTGACCACTTCTATCTTCCCAAGTAACCAAACCCATTTTTACAGAAAAACAAGAATGAGAGATTCAAATATCAATGTTTAAGTAGAAACTAAGAACAGTGAACGACATGACATTCGGTGGCGTATTGGAAAGCACGCAGTCCGACAAGACAGAGGACTGTGGTTCGATTCCCTGTCGAGTCGAATGTTTTTTTTTCTGTTCATAGCTACTACATAAGAAAACAGACCCACGCAACCAAACCCAACTAACCAAACCCATTTCACAGGAAAACAGGTCCAAACCGTAGGTAAACCAAACCCAAGTAACCAAACCCATTTAACAGGTAAACCAACCACACCCATTGTACAGGAAAACCGACCCAAGTAACCAAACCACTTTTCAAGAAAACAGGTTAACAGACCCAAGTAACCAAACCTCTTTAAAAGAAAACAAGTAAACCGACCTTCTAACCACACCCACTTACAACTAATACAACACATATATCTCTCTCACTCAACACACATAGCTCTCTACTCTTTCCACTTTAACAAATTTTATAATTTAAATTTTGTATTTGAATAAATTTCGAAAAAAACAGCTTTATACGAGTATGTAGTTATATTTTTTACATGAAATTTCCTAAAAAACAACTAAAGTTCCACTTGGAACGAAAGTTTTTTTCTAACTAGTGGGAACTAATTTTTTGAATATCCAGATTGAAAAGTTGAAGTAGAGCCTAATCTGATGCTGACTCTGAAAGCGATATATACTTTGACGAGTAGAAGAAAAATGCAGCAAAATCTACGTTTGAATCTGTATTGTAAACGGTCTATTATTTAAAAGGACAAAAATCTGTGAAAATTAAGAACCTTTTGTTGAAAATTCGGGGGTCTGGGATGAGATCAACAGGGTAGACACTGGGCCTCATTCTCAGAGTCGAGTGACGTGATGTGAGATGTCATTTGAGATTGAAATTTAAAATTGGTATTCTTAACATCACGTGACATGAGTTTTAATCATCTGTTTCGTTCCACCCGTATTCCCATTGTCATGTGACAGTGAAGTTATCTCACTTTAATGCGAACATTTGACGGTTAGGGTTTATAAAGTGACAAAGAAAAAGATAAAATGAATGAAGAAAAAAATGAGTAAAAATTTATTTAATACGAAGCAAATTCGAATTTTATTCTTTCTAAACATTTTTTTATTACGAAAACTATTTCAAAGAAATTCATTTATTATTTTTAATTATTCTTCATATTTTTAGAACAAAAGTGACAACTAAAAATCAGTTCAAGTGTTGAACTAATGGAAAAAAATGAAAGAATTGCAAAAG
Source organism: Bombylius major (assembly GCA_932526495.1). Lineage (NCBI taxonomy): Eukaryota > Metazoa > Arthropoda > Insecta > Diptera > Bombyliidae > Bombylius > Bombylius major. The sequence continues at coordinate 19,095,826 of OW052046.1, read as the reverse complement.
GCATAAAATATGCGGAAGTTTGCAGCATTATTAAAGAAAAATATGAAGAACTTTAAAAAAAAAACTTTAAAATAAACATTCAACCGTTTCGTTTCCTTTCGTTGACAGATATAAAAGTTTTATTTTTAGTTGTTCCATCACGTCACATGATGCGACAGTGGGAATACAAAAACTGAGGTGAAGTGAGACCGACAATACAATTCTCACATCACGTCACGCGACCTGGGAATAAGGCCCACTGACTGTCTGTGAAGGGCTATGCCTTGTCACATTCTAGTATTACAACTGTTGGGTTCTTGTTCAAGTGCTCGCTTTACCCCCTTGCTGTGCGTCGGTGGCCCCTGGAAACTGACTCGGACAGTCAGACAAAAATTGCGAGTGCTGTGGCCCTCCTACAGGGGGTTAGCATGAGGCTGACAACATCATCTTATAAAAAAACGGACTGTCACGAAACCCGAAGGCCAAGGCTCTTGACAGGCTGTAGCGCCATGGAGTAAGTAAGTAAGTAAATTGAAAATTCACAAGATCTTTTTTTCAATAATTTCTTAAATTCTTTTATAGAAAATCATAGAGAACTTTTGGAGAATGTTTGTTGATTGGTGTGGTTGACAAGTCTATTTTCTGGTAAACTTTCAAAGGGGGGGGTGTGGAGGTGATGTTAACCATCTACGAATATACATAGCACTTCAAATAATCTTTCAGAAAATGATGGTTTGTTTGATCCAAGAGTAGGAGATACCTATGACTAAACGTTTTTTTTCCCTTGATAATTGAAGAACGTGTTTAATAATACAATGAATAAATTTATTTAAATAAATCTACATATGTACGAGTATATTGATATTTATCCGCAATAAATTTAATGTAATTTTCCTTTTTTTTTTTTTAACTTAGAATATTGAACATTTTTTAATTCGAAACAGCAACTAATTTTTTTTTTGTTTTTTTTTTAGAATAGAATTTTTAATAATTTGTTGTATCTTTTTCAATTATATCCTCTCCTTCTGGTAATTCACGAACTAAAGACAAAAGTTTTTCCAATTTTTGAACTTGTAATGTATGTTGATCAAGATTTTGTTGTTTTTTAGGTGGTTTTACTTGTAAACGTAAATTTGGTGATAATTTTAATGAATATGTTGTACCCCTTTTAAATTTGAAAAGAAACAAAATAAAATGTAGGTTATAATTAAAATTAAAAATTAATATATGAATATGACTACAAAAGGGAAAGAAAATAAAAAAAACAAACTTACTTATCATCTCCAACAATCATAAATGGTATCTTTTTATTAAATGCTAATCTTGTTAATTTACATCTACGACGTAATACAATTCCTTGTACACATATTGGTCTATATTTATCAACATTTAAATCAAATTCATGTACTTTACCATCAGCTGATACAGCACTAAATACAGTACTAGAATATGGTGCCCATTTAACATCACCAGCTGATATACCTAAATCAAATATAAATAATGGTTCAAATCTCATATCTTCCCATACTTTAACTCTCCAATCTGCACTGCATGATATAAATATATTTGAATTATATTTATTATAATCAATACAATATATTGATAAATAATGTGCCTCATATATTGCTAAATATTTTGTACTATATGCTGTATTACATTTATATATTAATCCTTCTTCAGTACCAATTAAAAATATATCTGATTGTGTTGGATGAAATGTCATACATGAACCACAACTTTTTAATTTTGGTGATATACCATCTGGTCCATTTTGTGAATTATGATCCATATATAATGTTATCATTGTTGTTATTGATAAACAATTTTGCATTAATACCCAATTAAAAACTCTACCATCTGATGAAACTGAATAGAAATTTACTTCACCGTCAGCCATATCAGGACCCCATTTTATCTTCAGATAATAAAAGGAAAAAGTGTCAAGTGAAATATATATTTTTTTTTCTACACAATAGTATAGCTTTCCATACCTGTGAAACACATTCAGCATGTTTATTATCACCCTGATATGTATAGAGTGGCTTATTGTGATTTTCTTTTAAATTGAAAACAATAACATTTCCATCGTACATGCCTAAGAAAAATATTAATTTATATACTGCTGTTCAAATTAATTAGGTGTAACATAATAATAAGAATTTACCTATAGCCAATAAATTAGGATATTTTGGATGTATATCACAGCACATTACACCGCAATCCAAAGCAACTATACAAGGAGAAATTATATATTTTTTTTTATCAACTTTACGCGTGCACTACATTTTTACTATACTATATTTTTATTTTTGGAAGCCAGTACTGGTAAGATAGGCATACTTTTCTATACTCTTATTTATTGCGTTTGAATAAATCTGTCTCGTGTGTGGGGTGGGGTGATCAGATCTCAATTTCAATCGAGGGAAATCTTTTAAAAATTAAATATTACCAAGGGCAAAAAATTCATCGGGTACTGTCTCCATAAGCACCAATACTGACTTCTAAAAATAAAAATAGTATAGTATTAAACTTACTTTTAAAATCTGGAAAAGATGGATTCTTCATTGTGAATAAACAAACTGCACCTTCAGTATATTGTCTCATACAATCAACTGAAGAAAAAAAGAATGAATATTCAAAACAATATTCTTCAAGAGAATATTCTTTTATCATAAAACTCACATGAACCATATGTTACAGCAAATAAATCATAATGAAATGTATTAAAACACAGATCAGTTACGCCTAATTTTTTATTAGTTTTATCAAAAAAAAATTTCCATAATGGTAATAATGTACCCTCATTTTCACGAAATTCATCTGATGGATCCTCATAATAACGATAATCATATGTAACTTCATCAAATATATTTTGACTAACCATTCGTTCTAAAATTTGCCATGCTTGTAATAATTTTCGATTTAAATCAGTTCTAATTTGTTATCTTTCTTCTATCTCTTTTAAAATATCTTCTGTTCTAGTTGTTTGCTAAAGTAAAAAGAAAAAAAACACATTAATTAAAAAAATTTAAAAAAATAAATAGTAATTTAAATAAACAAACTTTCTTTTCTTTATCTTTATATGTCATTTGTTCAGCATAATCTTCTATATATGCATCATATATAATCCATTGTTGTGCATGATTTCCATATTTTGAACGTGGTGGTGGCATAGTTTGAGTTTCAACTGACTAAAAAAAATAAATATCATGGAATTTTAATTTTTTCCTCAGCATTTTAAAATTTTCAAAAATAAAATAAAACGTTTTTTTTTTAAATTCAAGCTTGTGCGCGAGATTGACTTATCAAAGACTGACTATTCATAAAATCAAACTTATACAAGAAAATCTTGCGATAGTCTTGTATAAACATTTTGAAATACTTGCAATGGAAATTTTGAAAAAGAAAAAAAACAGTGTTACTGCATGATGTGAGCAGGGCCAGATTAGCCATATACCAGAAGTAGCAGATGCTATGGGGCTTCGCGCATTTGGGGGGCCCCACGCATAGAGAAGAAATTGACCATTTTTTTTTTCGATTTCCAGTCAAAAATTTGAAAAATGTCAAAAAGACTTCATAAATACAAGTAATATTGCTTGCAAATTGCGGTTTCATACTTTCTATGCATGCAAGGTGGCATAAGAAAGCTTGAATTTTTCAAAACGATCAAATCTTTTACACATATGTATGTATATACTCACTCTACTGGGTAATGAATATGTAAGTGCAGCCCTTTCACAAAAATTGAATTGATTCACTAATTTTCGGCTGTCCACTATTTGTGGTACTACAATGTCTTCTTCACCTATAAAATTTATGTTTTTTTTTGTTTTTTCTTTTGTAAAATTAAATTCAAATTTCATATATAATATTCAGAAACTAAATTAAAGACTTAGTCTCCTCTTATGAAATACATATATGTATGAAAAAATAAAGAAACATGTAGATTTTTTGTTGTTGTTTTAAACATTAGTGTGCATTAGATATGTATATATGTATGTATCATGTATGTATGTATTATAGATAATATATTATAATATGTACTATGTATAATATTTTTAAAAATGTGTTACATATGTATACATATGTATGTGTAGTATATACAGATTTAAGTAAGAGTAAATTTTTAATTTGAAGTAAGAAAAAAAAAAATATAATTACCTAAGACAATTGTTTCAGGATCATTGCATCCTAATGTACCTTGATAATTATATAACTCTACTGTTGTAGGTTCTGGATTAAACTATGTTAAAATAAATATTCCTTAATTAATATTTTATCCAATAATTTATATTAATGATTTTTATATAATTGAAATTATTCGTTTATTTTCTACAATTTTTTTTTGCATTTTAAAAACTTTTGTGGAATATGAATCACATAAGAAATACTAGCAATTCACAGAACAGCCGCCTATCAATTTTAAAGTGAGATTCTTAAAAATAGTTTCATGAGAAAATTGACGAATTTTTAAAATTTATCACTTTTTTTATTATACACATCATACATATATGTATGTATATGGGGAATTCCATTTGTAACGGGTGTGACATCCTGAAAGCCTGATGCGCCCAATGGTACCGACAACGACAACTACCAACGTGACGTTCAATTAGAATCAATAGAACGATTGTTGTTCTCGCCCAATGACAACGTTGTCGTTCACTTAGATTTACTTCTAATTTTGTCGGTCTCGGAAAGCAGTTGTCGTTGTCGTTATCATTGGGCGCAAGGTTTGACTATTAAATATTGAAAACTCGTACAGCAATTTTATTCTGATTATACATTAAGTTCTTAATATGCCTTCTAGTGAAAGTAAACGACGGTTACGATAAAACAGTAAACTTCAAATATTTGTAATCAGAATTGTCATTTTAGTAGCGTAACGGATGACGCTGACGATTTTGAATTTCACGGATAGCACTTGACAAGATTCAAAGCTGGTGTGAAAAACACGGACTTTCTGTTAATCCTAGGAAAACAACTATTGTGTTGTTTACGAGGAAAAGAAAAACGGACGGTCTGAAACTACCCAGCCTTAAGGGTGTGGTAATCGAACTCTCCACGGAGGTAAAGTATCTGGGAGTAACACTAGATACCAAGCTTTCGTGGAAGAGTCATGTCAACAACAAGGTCTCTCGGGCACGATGTGTCTTTTGGCAATGTCGGAGGGTCTTTGGTAAGACATGGGCGCTAAGGCCGTATATGCCTTACTGGTTGTATGTGGCTGTTAGACCCATTATAACATACGCGTCGGTGGTCTTTCGGAGACGGACTAAGGTTAACACCTGTGTTCGAATACTTAATGGGCTACAGAGAGAAATCTGCATTGGGGTCATTAGTGTCTTGAGCTCAGCTCCTGGTGCAGCCCTCGACGTGTTACTAAATCTGCTGCCACTGGATCTCAAAATTCGGGAGGTAGCGATGACGTCAGTCTACCAGCTGAAACGTAGTGGATGCTGGAGGGAAGAGACAAACGTGGTACATGCAGTCATCTCGGACAGACTTGTTGAAGAGTGCAATCTTTTTAACATGCCTTGGGATGACATGACTTCACGTGTCATGTTTGGTAGAAAATATGTTATATATCCGACAAGGGAAGAGTGGTCAAATACTACTGCTGTTTTAAGCGGGGCAACAGATATTATCTATACGGATGGATCCAAATCCGGAAACGGTGTTGGTTCGGGTTGGTACTTGAACAGTGATATCAAATACTCATATACGCTGAGTGGTATGACTTCTGTCTTCCAAGCGGAGATTTACGCCATACTAAAAGCGGCATGTTGGATAATTGATAACAGATAGAGTGGAAGGGCTCTCTGCATCTACAGTGATAGCAGAGCTTCGCTGCAGGCTCTGGAGAGTCCAATCACGAAATCTAAAATTGTCCATGAATACAAAAAGAAACTTAAATCCATCAGCGAACACAATGGACTTAAGCTTCTGTGGGTTCCAAGTCACCATGGTATAGAGCCAATGAACTCTCCGATTCCCTTGCGAAGGAGGGCTCGTTTAGCTCTGTATAGGGACTGGAACCAACGATAGGTATCAACGGCGCCTTGATTAGTGGATGGATCACCAAACACATGGAGAAACTTCATGCGGAAAGATGGTCTGAAATTTCATATTAACAATCCCACAAATTATTTTTAATTATACTGTAGACACTTGAAAGAATCTTCTGGAAAAATTTGACAAGGAACAATACTTTTTTCATAATTAAAAAAAATAATGGTAACGGGTGTGACATATTTGGTAACAGGCGTGACAGCGGAACGAGTTTCTACTGATAATTAGCAAACAGTTTTTTTTAATACTGTTCTGCAAAGTGATATCGTAAATAATTTACCACTATATACACCAAAAATTCGTATACATATACCTTTCATTCTAAATCAGCTTTATTCATATGAATTTTAAGGTAAAAAGTTGTCGATTTTCATGGAATTTCCCATATACGAGTATGTATTTTTTTTATCAATAGAAAATATATATACATAGTACATATTATAATATATTATCTATAATACATACATACATGATACATACATATATACAGATCTAATGCACACTAATGTTTAAAACAACAACAAAAAATCTACGTGTTTCTTTATTTTTTCATACATATATGTATTTCATAAGAGGAGACTAAGTCTTTAATTTAGTTTCTGAATATTATATATGAAATTTGAATTTAATTTTACAAAAGAAAAAACAAAAAAAAACATAAATTTTATAGGTGAAGAAGACATTGTAGTACCACAAATAGTGGACAGCCGAAAATTAGTGAATCAATTCAATTTTTGTGAAAGGGCTGCACTTACATATTCATTACCCAGTAGAGTGAGTATATACATACATATGTGTAAAAGATTTGATCGTTTTGAAAAATTCAAGCTTTCTTATGCCACCTTGCATGCATAGAAAGTATGAAACCGCAATTTGCAAGCAATATTACTTGTATTTATGAAGTCTTTTTGACATTTTTCAAATTTTTGACTGGAAATCGAAAAGAAAAATGGTCAATTTCTTCTCTATGCGTGGGGCCCCCCAAATGCGCGAAGCCCCATAGCATCTGCTACTTCTGGTATATGGCTAATCTGGCCCTGCT